>BHFT01027071.1:0-14882 GCA_004320025.1 Laticauda laticaudata
CAACAGATGGCAAGTGTTTCTCTCCGTTTTACATCCTCTTTCCATCCGTTGGTGCAGTGTGACATGGGCTTTAGGGTTTTTGTTAAGATTGTTTTAATGTGAATGCTTTTATTCACATTAATATTAGTAATCTTTTTGGACTGTCTTGTACTGAATTTTTAAATGCTGGAATGGTGCCTAGGAAAGAGTTCTATCATAAAATAATAATTTACACTACTCATAATAAATATATCGTGTAAATGCCAAATTACAAGTTTGAGGTAAATAAAAAGAAATCCACTTTATTCTTACAACATCTGATTGGGAGCTGCTGGAGAAAAAAAAAGGCTGGATTAGATGTTTCTTGTAAATTATTTATTTTTATGTGCATAACTGGCAAAGCTGTTTAAAAAATGTAGTCTAGAAAGAAATTTTTCCATGACAACTTTATTTCCATACTGAAATTCCATCCAATTTCTCATGAATGAAGTTGTTTAGCATCCCATTAATTTATACCAGAGCACATCAGATGAAGGCTTTTGTCTCCATAAGGAATAAAATATTATTGACATAGGTGGATCATACAGCAAAAATAAGAACTGGGTCAGGCAGTAGAAGTGGGAAGAAGGTACTTGAGATATCCAACTCCTAGGGTCTTCTTAATCTTCCTTCCTTGGTCAAATTAAATCTCTTAATTAAATCTTGGTAAAGTTAATCTCTCTGAAGCAAAACTGTACCCAAATCCTTACCATTCAATAATCTTCAACCCAGAAAATGTGCTGTCATAATCTCTCCGAAATCGTAACAGTGTTTTCTCTCCCTTTTTCTCTTTTTCTCCAGTAACAATTACTTGTGAGATGTTTAATAGGCCTTCTCCTTTTTAGAAGTGGAATGGAAAATGAAAATAATATACTTTCATTATTGCCCTTGAGTAACACTTCTGCTAAAAGCAAATCTTTCAGCTAGAATGTATCCTCAATAAATGAGTGTAGACTGAATTAGGTCTTGGGGGAGGGGGTAATTCTAGATCCAACCCCGAAATGTTTAATTCATTTAAATCCCCTTTTAATCTGATTGGGTTTCAGCAATTGAACTTTACGAAGTAGTGCAGTCCAGTCTTCTGGACGTGTTAGGGTTGTGGTTACTAATTCATATACAACAGGAGCTAGAATAGCAGAAGATCCTCTGGGCCTTATTGACCCAGGTTCTCTTCAGAAGCTCAGCAAGTATATTTTTTCCAATTTCCAGTTGGTTCCCCATCACCAGTAGAACCTGAGGACACATGAGATTAGATGGGATTACTCAGATGCTTTGGACAACTATCTCCTACTATTTTCTTTTTGGCTTGAGCTGATGGAAGCAACAATGCAAACCCTTTAGAGAATTCCAATTTATGGCCGGAAGGTGGCAGTGTAACAATGATTTTATTTTCCTCTTTTTTCACTTTTCCTAGTCATTCCCAAAAGGTAACAACACAGTGGGATGCAGCCCTATCTCTCTCACACACCAGGCTAAGGGGAAAGATGCCAGGTAAAATGCAGATAGTGGGAGCAGGAACTGCTAAGTTGCTACTCCATTAGGCAAAAGTAGGGACCGTGGTGCAAAGGCCCAGATATTCCAGCAGCTTGTTTGGAATGACATAAGGTATCCTGCTTGAGCTGGGGTTAGCCTAGGAGACCTCCAAGTCCCTTCCAACTCTGTTATTCTATGTTCTATTCTGTCTCTTAGCTTTCATTTAATGGTGTCTGTAGCTTTATAGCCCTGGTGGCTGCCATTTTACAAAGCATACATTTTACATTTCTATTTCTATGTACACTTTACAAAATATATATTTTATAGATCATATTTAGAAGCCATGCATCTCACTCAAAGAGCAACTCTGGGCAGTGTAAAAATAGATGTTGAGAATTATATATAAAACCAGTTAAAATTGAGAGTAAAATATTAAAATTCAAAATTTTAAAATATGTACAAAAGATTAGAAAGTTTTACTGAAAAACTCTTAATAATAATGTAAAATCAATCATATTGGTTGCTTGGGTCAACTGGAGATCTTCCAATCTCCTCCTCTCTCTCCCTCTCCCCCCTCTCTTTATCATCCATTCATCCATCCATCCATCCATCCATCCATCCATCCATCCATCCATCCATCTATGATCCATCTATGATCCATCTATCATCTAATTTACATAGTAACAAGTTACTAGTTCAGTGGGTGGAAAGTGGAGCCAGGATACAAAACCCCAGATGTCTGGACTACAGCAATTATATCAACATTTTAGTATGTTATTGAAACTGCTATAAAAACACAGTATGCATCACAATATTTCCTTTATCTCTAGGTCTAGATTGTAGAGTTCATGAAGTTTATATTCCTCCCTCTCTGCTTTCCCACAATAATTAGATTTCTTATCTTGTTCTCTTTCAACCTCTTTGTGAGTTGATAGCCACTAATACTTTACCAACTGAGATATTTTCTTACTTACTCAAACTATGGCCAATGAACAGCCACACTGCAAACAATGTTATACCTTGACAGATCACAAGAAATTGACACATCACACACAGCTGATCAAATCAACCTGAAAACCAGACCATGATATCATCAGAAGTTATCCGGACGAAGCCAGCACCAATTTATATCACACAGACGGTACTTAAAACCAAGGACTATGATTCAGCAACTACAGCCACCCAATCACATAACCCGAAATCGGACCAGGACTCAGAAAGGTATTTAAGGGCCACTGCTCCCCCAGACAAACACAGTCCAAGGCGCACCGAAGATGTCTCCTCGGATGGAAATGAAACGTTTGCAACCAAATCATAAATCTCGGAGCTCAAACCAACAACATAACTACCAACCCAAGCTACGAATATTCAAAGACATTTTAATTATGGCCATCTCTTCCCTTTGATCTCCTATCCTAATTCTTCAAACTATGCTCTTTTTTAAAAAAAGAGAGAAAAAGAGAAGAGTGCCCCCTCTTCTCTGATTTTATGAAGTTATGTATTATTAGATTTATTATAGTATACTGATTAGAATGCCAGGAGTGGACTGGGAAACTATTTTCAGAAGATGAAATAAGGTCATTGGTTAATTGGTTAATTATAACTAATTTCTTAGCCTACTTTACAGGGTTACTATGAGTATATAGTACAATGGTGAAGTAAGGGACTTATTGATTGGGGATGTTGTTTGAGTCCCTTGGAAAAAAGCTGGACTGTAAAAAACCCAATAAGGCTTCATTCACATAACATGTTAAAACCTAAAATCTGCTTTTTATCTTTTTGGAACCAGTCATTGAACATCATGCTATGGTTTATTCCTTAGTATGTAAACTCAGTCAAGGGTGAGCTTTTCAGTGAACACAGTTAATATAATTAAAGAAGCCAGAGTATAGCACCATATATGAACCCAGTCCCAATATAAATACTAGGTTTACCAAACAAAATCAAGCTTTTTATCTGGATTAAAGTTTGTTCTCTATTTTTGGAATAACATGACTAGGAATTGCAGTGGATTGGATTGAAAGAGAAACCATTGTTATGATATAAAACAAATGTGTGAACATAGTACTATGTTGCAGTATGAGCACTGAAAAATTAGAGAAGCTTTAGGGTTTTTCATCTTTATCTGTTTTTGTTACAGAGACAGTTATATCCACTCGTGCTTTGAACAACAAAGAACAATAGCTATTTAAGTAAGGAGTTAAATGTGTCACACCGGCTTGGAGCAGATCTCGATTTAGATCCTCAAAACCATAAGAATGACCTGTTTTGCCCAAGTACTTGATTAAATCCCATCTTACAGTTGGTTAAGAAAATTCATAAGTTCTTTACAATCTAGAAAGCAAAGTTGGAAATAGCCATAGGTACATAGCCATTTTTCAATAGGATTTGTGTTATTTCTCTTAAGTGTGAATATATTTAATTAATTGATAAATTAACTGCTGGATTCGTGCACCTGAAAAGAATACCAAAATTATACAGCAACAGAGTTCACCAACAAATTATGATACCTAGGTTGTAAAAGCATAATTTGAAAGCCAGTTTGGTCTTGTGGTTAAAGCACCAGGCTAGGAAATGGGAGATGGTGAGTTCTAGTCCTGCTTTAGCCATGAACGCCAGCTGCATGACCTTGGGCCAGTCATTCTTTTCCAGCCCAGCTCATCTCACAGGGTTGTTGTGTGGAAAATAGGAGGAGGAAGGTGTGTTGAATATGTTGCTGCCTTGGGTAATTTACAAATATAATAAAAGTTTGTTCAAATAAACAAATAAAGATAATTCTCCAAGTGACTCTGTGCAGAGTCCAGTGACAGTAAATAATACGCATAAAACAAAATCATCATCTGCTGCTGATTTCATTATTTTGTAATTACAGTATTGTAGTTTTATTTACGAAATTTCTGTTTAGTGAAAGTTCCTTTAGTTTCACTGGCAATCTGAAGAAAAAAGAGCTGGATACAAACGCAATGATGGTGAAAATCACTGCAACTTAAAGAAAACATCATGAAAAATGCCATTTGGACACAATAAGGATAAATACATAGTCAAGGAAGCCAACAAGTGTGAGCAATGTTAACTTTGAAGTTGTTCTTCTATGGTTTATTTAATGCAAAATATAAATGGCTGTTTATTTCTTTAGCTGCAGTTCAAAGCATGCCCAGAGGAGTGCTTGAAAATGATGAGATACCTTCAGGCAGTTTCTTAGGGGAGGATATGGTGCTTGAACAAAGTAATGATACATGGAGAATACTACAATGTACAGAGGTGGATTGAAATGAGAAAAATAAAGGTTGGAAGGGAAAAGCCCTGCTAGTTCTGCCTCTTGGTTTCATATGCTAGTAGGCAGTTCTTCTCTCTCCACTGCTGAAGACATCATCCCTGTCCACCAAAGGAATAGAATGGAATGGGATGGGATGGGATGAAAGGGGAAGGGAAGGGAAGGGAAGAGAGAAGAATCTAGGCTAGATAGTAGAGTAGAGTGGAGGAATAGAATACCATGTATTTCTGTGAAAATAAGACCCGGTCTCATATTTTTTTAAGCTCCAAAATAAGCATTATTTTAAGGGAAACATGATATCAGGGTGATCAGCCTGGCTGGATGCCCCTGCCCTCAGTACATGCACAAGAGGCAGTGAGTGTCCACAGCAGCTGCAGCCCACTGGCCACTTGGTCAACACACTCTGGGGCGGCACAGCCCATGCAGTGCAGGTGAATTGATTACATGTCCAAGCAGCTGATGGAGAGAGAGGTGCAGGGTGGGCATGTGATCTGGATGCACTGTGCAGGCCATGGGAAAGCCAAGTGTCAATGGGCCAGAGTGGGGAGGGGCCCACAGGAGGCTTGTCTTCATGTGGCAGCACTGGCAGCAGATGGAGGCAGAGGGATGGGGGAACGAAGGAGATCCCGATGCACCACGTGGGCCATAGGCAAGTTGAGAGATATGAAGTCCCACCAGCAATGTGCCTGCAGCCTGTCAGGCATGTCGGAATCTTCTCCCTCCCTCCTTGCTTCTGCCTCCATCTGCTGCCAGTGCAACCACATGAAGATGAACTTCCTGTGGCAAGCCTTTCCCCTGCCTCTGCCTGCTTCTTGGACAGGTAATCAATTCACCTGTGCAGTGCAGGCTCTGGATGCTGTCAGATACCATCACCCCCTGCGTCTTCACTGCCTCCAGTGCTGGCCACATCTACCCATATCCTACCCTGGCTGATTAACTTGGGATTATTTTTTGGGTAGGACTTATATTAGGAGCATGCTAAAAATCAGGCTAGGGCTTATTTTCTGGATAGGTCTTGATTTTGGGGAAACACAGAATAGAATAGAATGGAATGGAATAGAATAGAATAGAATAGAATCTGCTTGGGTTCTATTTTCTACCTCTGTCTGCTGCTATTTGCACAAAAGGATTAAAGTTGGAAAGACTAAAAATCCCTCCTTTGAGACTATCAATACTAATTATATTGCCACAATATTGTGGCTATGGACTCTGGATAGTTCTATGCCTTGTGACACAGATAGTGAGATATACAGATAACATAAAAGATTAATACTAAATTCTACACTCTTTTCTCATTTCCTTCTCTCTTCTTTGGTCTGCATTTTATCCTGCTTTTGTGTTCAATAAATAAACATTTAAATATATTATGATAGCTATATAGAGGCACATGAGCATATTTATAATTTCTAAATTTTTAAAAACTGCCCATCTCCCTGAGGGACCCTGAGTGATGTACAGAAAAAAAAATCAAACTGTAAAAACAATATATAAAAGTTAAAAAATCAAGGATAAGTTAAAATTCAGTGTAAAATTAGTTAAAAGTTAGTTAAAAGGTGGGAGTAAGGACTTCAGGGTATTAGCCAAGCCCACAACTGTGTGACAAGTGGTGGGATTCAAAAAATTTTACAACCAGTTCTGTGGGCATGGCTTGGTGGGCATGGCAGGGGAAGGTTACTGCAAAATCCCCATTCTCTTCCCACCCCACTAACCTGCTTTNCCAGCTCCGTTTTCCTGTGCAGGGCAACCAAAGAAGACCCAGCCGATCAGCTGGGACTTGGGAGGCAGAGAATAGATGGGGGCAGGGCCAGTCAGAAGTGGTATTTGCCAATTCTCTGAACTACTCAAAATTTCCGCTACTGGTTCTCCAGAAGTGGTCAGAACCTGCTGAATACCACCTCTGTGTGTGAGACCCTGTCTGAACCCCAAGCAAGGGTGCAGAGCCACATTTTAACTCCTTCCCTCTCCTCTGGGGCCAGAATGTTCCCCAGAACAGAGGGTCCCACCAGTCAAAATACACTGCTCAAAAAAATAAAGGGAACACTTAAACAACATTTGCCAGAGAACACCAAGATTGGCAAATTCGCCACTGGCACCCTGTGCTCTTCACAGATGAAAACAGGTTCACACTGAGCACATGTGACAGACATGACAGGGTCTGGAGATGCCGTGGAGAATGTTCTGCTGCCTGCAACAAACCTCTCAGCATGGATCAGTTTGGCGTGGATCAGCTAATGGTGTGCGGTGGCTTTTCTTTAGGGGGCCGCACAGCCCTCCATGTGCTTGCCAGAGGGAGCGCTGACTGCCATTCGGTACCATGAGATGAGATCTGCGAGACCCTTGGTGAGCCCATATGCGTTGTTGGTGGCCCTGGGTTCCTCTTATGCCACGACAATGCTAGACCTCATGTGGCGGAGTGTTGTCAGCAAGTTCCTGAAGATGATAGGCAATTGAGTCTATGGATGGCCCCGCGCCGTTCCGCGCAGACCTGAATCCAATTGAGCACACCTGGGACATCATGTCCTCGCTCCCATCCACAACAACGCCATGTTGCACCACACTACTGTCGCAGGCTTGGGGGATGCTTTAGTCCAGGATTGCTGCAGGAGAGACCATTGCTGCCACCATCAGGAGCATGTCCAGGCAGTTGTAGGGAGGTGCATACAGGCAGGGGAGGCCAACACACACACTGAGCCTCATTTTGACTTGGTTTGAAGGACAATTACATCAAAAGTTGGATGCAGCCTGTAGTGGTTTTTTTCCACTTGAATTTTGAGTGTAACTCCCAAATACAGACCTCATAGGGTTGCTAAATTGGATTTCCGTTATAATTTTTGTGTGATTTTTGTTGTCCAGCACATTCAACTGATGTAATGAACAAAGTAATTTAATAAGAATATTTCATTCATTCAGATCTAGGATGTCTTATTTTTGTGTTCCCTTTATTTTTTTGAGCAGTGTACTTTGTTGCTGAGTAAATCAGAGTAAGCCCACAGTAATTTTCCAATATTAAGTTTCAGTATTATTAATAAACATAATCGGTGGCAAACCTCCTAGGATTTAATAAAATGCCCAGGAAAGTCTTAGAATGCCACTTCTTGTTAGGAATATTGACTTGGGACTCTTTAGAAAAATGATTGAAAACATTGACTGGAGTTGTAAATTTCAAGACCCAATCTTTTTTTTTTAAAAAAAAATCTGTCCACATAAAGCCATTGCAGCCTGAAATAACTCCAGCTAAAGTAATTACTGCAATGTTGAGAGCTGTAAAACATATTTGATGTAAATGGGATTACCATAGAGATACTATGCAAACACCTCCAGTTGTCTTTTCAAGTATATCATCCAACTCAAATGATTGCAAAGACCAAAAGCAGACTGACATATGAACTGTGTGTGTAAACTGATGGTTTTGAGGTAGCAGTTTTCATCTGCAGAGTATATTTTGACAGGTTGAAGATTGAGAGTGACATTTTGGATGGCTGATGCTATTCTTTTTTGAATCCACCATATCACTTATATAAACTGGTTGTTATAGGCGATAAAGGGAATATGTGAGCTGAATGTACTTCCGATTCCCTGTTTACTCCCTGTATAATCACTTTGGAAAAAGAATTCCCTTGCTTGCTTGCTTTCACAAGACCAGCCCTTTCTGACACTTTTATTCTCTGGGGTAAAAATAAGAGTGGTTTGCACTTATGTTACTGTTTCTACAGTAACGTTTGAAGCTGAGTCTCAAAGATCAGATTTAAAGAGAAGGAAGGAAAAACACTTCATTCTATTGCCAGCTTCTTTTCAAACATTGGAGGAGTTTCCAGGAATATAATACCAACATACATGTATAGCTGTGGTCTGCCATTAAAATTGGAAGCTCTAGATCAGGGCTGTCAAACTCCCAGCCCATGGGCCGGATGCATCACATGCTGGCCATTCCCATGCCCGGTTTAAAGAAGGGGAAAAAAGTCCCGATATATCATGTGATGCCACTGTGACGTGAGTTTGACACCCCTGCTCTAAGTCAGTGGTCACCAACCAGTAGGCCAGGGACCACTGGTGGTCCAAAAGAAAATTTGGATGGTCCACAGATAAATGTCACCCCCAAAGCAATTATTCCAGGATGTGTGGGAACACAAGGCTTGTTTCGCTTGCATTGCAAACAACACGTAGTGAGGGGAGAAGGGAAAGAGTGGAGGGGGGGAACTTGTCCCACTTGCCCCATGCAACTGGCTTAGTCACCGGGCTGCTTCTTTCCGCTTCTTTCTTCTTCTTTTGGCTGCACTCAAGAAAAGCAGTAAAAGCTTCTTTGTCTCCCCTAAACTCTACCAGAAATAAGTCTTTGGGATGCTGCAAGGCATTCTGCTCCAAGAGGCTGCACTGGCAAAGACTCATTTCTGGAGGAATTTGGGGCAGAGAAAGAAAGACTTCTGCTGCTTCTGCTGCTTTCCTTGCATGATGTCAAAAGTCTCTGTGTCTGTCTCTCTGTCTCTCTCTCTCCCTGAGAATGGAGCTGGAGATTATATCCTATGAACCCAAATAAAGAATGATCAGTCGGTAGGAAAACAGGGTGGGGAATTTTCCTGCAGACTTTTTTGGGGATTTTCCCAGGGTCTCTGGTCTGCAGGATTTAAAATTATGAATTTGGTGGTCCTTGAGGTCCAAAAAGTTGCGACCCCTACTCTAGATGGTGATCCAGCACATTTCACTCACCAATGACATGATCAGATGCTGGAATCTGCTCGATTTCTCTTGGTTACCTTAGGCTTGGGTAGACATTTATTCCTTTTCAGTTGCCGGATCCTGTCTTCCATGGTCCAGCCTATGCTTTCTGAACAGTGGTGGAATTCAAATTTTTTTACTACCTGTTCTGTGGACATGGCTTGGTGGGCGTGGCAGGGGAAGGATTCCGTAAAATCTCCAATCAGAGGTGGTGTTTGCCGGTTCTCCGAACTACTCAAAATTTCTGCTACCGGTTCTCCAGAACTNTTGCCGGTTCTCCGAACTACTCAAAATTTCTGCTACCGGTTCTCCAGAACTGGTCAGAACCTGCTGAATACCACCTCTGTTTCTGAAGTATTTGAGAGGTCCTGTACAATAATGGGAAGCTATGGCAATTACTTCTAAAGAAGCACTAGCCTGGAATGAAAAACTTCTTGCAGAAATACTACTCCAGTGTGGAAAGTCAGTCAGATAGGAAAAGAGATTCAGATTCCCACAGCTGAATTTCACCGGTTCTATCTCCAAATGAGTTCTTCAGAAGTTTTCTGCTGCTTCTACCACCACCACCACCAACAACAACAAAACAAAGGGCCTTGCTTGGTCCTACTTTTTGTTGTTTTTATTTACTCTTCACATTTTTACACATTTCCTACATAGTTTGGCTTACCCAGGAACTTTGTGGGTGCTGCCAGACGTATGCACTCACTGCTAGCACTTTACTATGGTTTTACAGTATTTGACAAGGATGGTTCTCACTCTTTACTGATTGATTCATCTCATGCCTTTTCTCTGCTGCTTTGATCTGTCAGGTGAGCTATTTTGGATGAAGGATGTAGTAGTTTGCCTTCAGTAATAACCTGCTTGACAGGTAACAAATTTATTTATTTATTTAGGCCTTTTTTTAATCTCACCTTCATTATTTTTTACAAAGAACTCAAGATGGTGAACATATCTAATATTTCTTCCTCTTGCTTTTTTTTTTTTTACTACAATTACANTCTAATATTTCTTCCTCTTGCTTTTTTTTTTTTTACTACAATTACAGCCCTGTGAGGAGGATTGGGAGCTGAGGGAGAATGACTTGTCCAAGGTCACTCTGTTGGTTTTCATAGCTTAAGCATGAGTAAAACTCACAGTCCCCTGGTTTCTAGACCAATGCCTTAACCATTATCTGAATATTTATACAGATAGGTTTTATTTTTCACTGTACTTTTAATTGTTTTATACATAAAAACACTGAATCATGTAAACTGTTACCTGAAACAAGGTTAGTTGGGGAGAGGGAAGAGATGTAGATGGAAATAACAGCAGAAAGTTAATATTTAACTACACTTTTTAAAACTATTTAACCATTCTGATATGCTGCTTTTTTTTCAATTTTACTTTTTGCCTGGTCAGCATAATGGTGGAAAAATAAACCCATATTCTGCTGTGAAAGTAAGCACATTCTACTTTTTAAATTAAATGTCCAAAGCTGTATTCTCTCCACACAGTCATGAAAACAAGCAATGTCAGGATTAACCCAATACAAATATGAGAGCAGAACAAGAGTTTCCAGTGTTCAGCTCCATTCAAGACTAGCCAGTTTGTCACCAATTGTTCTTGTTTTGTTCAAAGCAGAAATCCAGTACTTGCCAAGAAAGGGCTTCTGTGGGTGGAGATAAATTTAGCCTGTAAAAATATACTTTGTCCTGACACACAGAATTCATTTCCTGCAAACTATTGCGGCATTTCAACAAATTGAAACTAGCAGCTCTGTAAGGACAAGACTTTTACAGGTAAGTACACATGTTTTCAAATGTTGGTTTTAAAAGAAAAAAAAATCTAAACTGAAATCAACAATACATTTTTCCTAAAGCTCTCTCTTTTCTCTGTGTTGCTATTGGCCTACATTTCTATAAATAGAGGATCAGATCTAACTTTGTATTTTGTATTGTGTACTTCTGTGCTGGGAAATGAAACACAGCAACAGCTGCAAGATTCTTCTAAATTAGACTCCATCCCAGTGTTCATTTGGACCAAATAATCAATGTTGAATATTTGAGTCAATGAATTCTGGATTACAATTTTTCGTGATATAGTTCTAAACTAATTTGGGTATGACTACACTGTAAAATATTTTGTAGAGATTTGAATTAACAAAATACAATATGCATTGCCATCTTTGCCATTCGGGATCATTAATGAAGATTGTTGTGCATGTTTACATTTATATTTATAAAAGTCCTGGTGGCAGGACTAAGAGCCATTGTGGCACAGTAGTTAGACTGTTGTATTGCAGGCTAATTCTGTGGACTGCCAGAAGTTCGATCCTGACGGGGCATATTGTTGGGGCAAAATGCTAACCCTCCACTTACAGAGGGTTGTAAAGTACCAAGAAGCAGTATACAAGCCTAAGTGCTATTACTATATTGCCTTATATTTACATAGCACATCAGGCACGTGCTCCCTGTGGCTAAAATTAGGAAGCAAACACAAGAAGTCTGTAAGTAAAATTATTGTTGCTACTAATAATACTTGCAACCCATTTTTTAAATGTAAGCTGTAGCAGTCTTCTCCAGATTAAATGTGCTAATATGTACAATATACAAAAAAGAGCCTTATTCATTATTTTCCCTGAAATCAAGAAATATTCAAGCTCTGAATTGTATATTAAAATAATCAAAACCATTTCAAATGTCATTCACTTGAATCTTCCCAGAGTCTACTTATCAAAAGAATGTGTAAACATGGGCAGTATCATTGTTTAGAAGAGCTATTTATACATCATTTATAGTTATTGTAAGCTATGAAATTTTGCTTCTCATGTAATTGAACTCCTTAGGGCAGTGTTTCTGAACCCTGGCAACTTTAAGATATGCAGACTTCAACTCCCAACTTCCAATTTTGGAAATTGAAGTCTATGTTAAAGTTGCCAAGGTTGAGAAACATTGCCTTTAAGGCAGGGGTCTTCAAACTTGACAGCTTTAAGACTTGTGGACTTCATCTCCCAGAATTCCTTCTCCAGTCATGTTAGCTCAGGAATTCTGGGAGTTGAAGTCCACAAGTCTTAAACTTGCCAAGCTTGACTACTCTTTGTGTATGTATGTGTGTATGCAAAAGTTCTCACATGCCATTTCATTCATTTCATTTGTCCAGCTGTTTTTCCTCTGTGTAGAAATTAACTAAGAGCAATTCTCATTATCTTCCAATAACTGGAGAGTAGCTATCATTGGAAACTGCATAAAGCTGGAATATTGACGTATCTCCACCTTGGGGGTCTGCGGTTTGCATGTATCTGTCTGATCCCTGAGAAAGTATCCTGTGAAGTGGTAGCACTAATTCAGCTGCAATTTCTGCAAGATGTCTTCTTCCTCTTGGATTTGGTTTAATTCCTTAAATTCTTCATGTTGGTGATTGCATCACCATAAGTTAGGAATATTTAAGGAAGAACTAACCTTGGTTCTAAGAGCAGCTGTCAATAAATATGCTTCTAGAATTCATATTATGAATTCCAAACTGACTTCAATTGGACAATCTTAATCACTTCTTTCCTGCATTAACTTACCCAACAATTCTATAATCCATTTGCAGGAAGGTTGACTCTCAAGGTAGATTCATATTGGGGGTGCCAGAAAGACAAGATATAACCTGTGCCTTTCAGACATAGTTACTAGGCATCCAGCAAAAATCTTCCTTTTTTTGTCTTCATATCTGGCAGGAAAATAAATTTAATAAATAAATAATAAATAATTGATTACTACCTTTGGGCTGGCTTGGCTGCTACCAGAAATTGACTAAACCACAGTTATCTATGAACACCAACTAGCAGTCAGAAGACATGATGAAAATTTCATAATTGCCATGGACATGGACAGACTTAAGCATAGTTTCAACTGGGAAACTGAGCATCCTAAACCAAGCCAAATTCAAAAACACTAGGTAATTTTTGGAAGCTGGGAAGTCAGACAAATCAGCCATCAACAGGTACATACAGATAAACAGCATTTGCATACCATTCAAAAAAAAAAGTAAAAAAGATAAAAAGGAAACAAAACATCTCCTCACCAGCAATCAACACCCAGATAAGCAGAGATTAACACCAAGATTAATACTAGATCAACAGCTCACCACTAGACCTAAAACAACAGGAAGGAAACAACAATTAAGGAACTATCAATTCAAACAATCAAATAAACAGTAAACAACAGTCTAATCAAGGAACCACCAAACTACTTCCACCAAAAGACAGAGCAAGCCACTTGTATAGAAACAGAGGGAAAACCCTACCCACTCCCTTCTAGCACTGATGATGTTACTTCGTTGGGTAATGAAACATCTGAAAGAAAATAACCAAATTCAGAAAGCACCAAAGTTCCAACAAGGCGATAATCAGTTCCACTCTGAAGGCTTTTGCATTCTAAGTCTCTTGCACATTTCTGTGACTGAAAAATCAATCTTTCTGATGCCGCGAAAAGTAATTTCATAAACTGTACATATAGACCTAAGTACATTTTTTGCAGTTTTTTGCTGTAATTTTTATCTGGGATGCTGAGAAAGTAAATAATTAATGTGTCCTCTTTAATGTGTTCCATCATTTGTCCTCTTTTCCAATTTTCCATGTCCTCATTTGCCTGTTTGGCTATTCTGGTAATGGCACTAATGGGATAGATTTCCAAATTCCCAGCCAGTTACACCATTGCCATGGTGACTGGTAATCTAGGAGATTGTATTTTAGTCCTTACATGGACAATGGACATTTGGACAGAGAAGATTGAGGCAGATAATAATATCAAGTTCCTTGGTTGCATTTGATTTGTGTGCTTTCTAAAACTGTATGAGAGATTCCAGACATGCAAATGGAAATGTAATTAATCTTGCCACTTTTGCTTTGAACATATCTTAACCATTGTCCAAACTTTTGTGAATATTGAGTTCAGTATTTGTGACTTCTCAGGCAGAATCTGCTGTCAAGGCAATTATTAAGTTGAAGGTTCAGAGGAAAATGCTGACATGGGTCTCAGAAATGTTAGAGGAGCAAAGAACCTGCTGACTGAAAAGGACTGGTAGCAGAAGGCCCAAGGGGATGGAAGATGAGGGATAATCTCACTCAAGGTCTCAAGAAATAAAGTACGAATAGATATATTTTTTCAGTAAAAGCAAAGAAAGGAAACAATATTCTTGACAGATTGAGATCGAAGTAAAAGGATGACCAAGAATGTGTATCATAGAATGTACTGAATTAAAAAGCATAGGTTTTTTTTTTCTTGGCCTGGTTGGAAGAAACAGAGAACTAAGGAATTTCAGAGTGAAGCTTTCAGAGTTATTTCTTTAGTAATTTTATAGTGCATTTATTACTTTTTAAGTAACAAGGCAGCAAACACACATAATACCTCTTTGTCCTTCTCTCCCCCCCCCCCCCCCC
>BHFT01027071.1:14897-56150 GCA_004320025.1 Laticauda laticaudata
CCCCCCCCCCCCCCCACAACAGAGGTGAAATGCTGTTGGTTTGGCCTGGTTTGGGCAAACTGGTATATCCAATGATCAGCTGGGCGACGATCAGCTAATCATTGGATTTCTTGCTTTCTAGCTAATCTAAATTGCATGCATAGCTGTTCCCCCCTGGCTGTTGTACTAATTTCAGAAGGCTTCAAAATGCTTCTTGCAGTTCCTAGGAGGCTTCCTTGAGACCCAGGAGGCCAAAAATAAGGCGTAGGGGGGTGCTGCAAAAGAAAAGAAGAAAAAAGACTTTTGCCCCCCAATCACATTACCACATAGTCGCACCCACCCAGTCACATGACCACCTTGCCACGCCCACCTGGCCATGCCCACAGAACTGGTAGTAAAAAAAATTGAATTCCATCACTGCTCCACAATAACCCTGCGAAGTGAGTTGTGTTGAGAGAGAGCAAATGATTGGCTCAAGGTCACTCAGCTGGCTTTCATTGCTAAAATGGAACTAGAACTCACAGTCTCCTAGTTTCTAGGCTAGCAGCTGAACCATTGCACCAACCTGGCTCTTAGATACTTTAAAAAGTAGCTCCACAGAAAGCAATTGTAGCAGATATTTATGAAGTGACTTTAAAAGCTCCCTTAAGCCAAGTTCCCTACTATTAACTATTACATTGGTTTCCTACATCAGGTCCAACTCTGCTTCCCTTTTTCAAAATCAACTAGAAGCTACTCTCTATTGAAGTTTGAAGAATAGGTAACTATAAGTCCATGAACTGTTGGCCCAGTAGTTACAATGGTGGAAATCAGAGGAGTTTTTTACTGTATCCTTTCCTTGCCATACCCACCACGCCATGCCTATCAAGCCATTCAGCAGGTTCTGACTAGTTCTGGAGAACTGGTAGTGGAAATTTTGAGTAATTCAGAGAATCAGCAAAAACCACCTCTGATTGGCTCTGCCCCCATCTATTCTCTGCCTCCTGAGTCCCAGCTGATAAGCTGACTCTTCTTTTGTTGCCTTGCAGAGGAGAACAGAGCTGGAAAGCAGGTTAGTGGAGGGGGGAGGGAATGGGATTTTGCAGTAACCTTCTCCCTGGAGTGGGGTGGGAATGGAGATTTTACCATATTCTTCCCTTGCCATGCCCACCAAGCCACGCCCATTAAGCCATGCCCACAGAATCGGTAGTAAAAATTTTTGAATCTCACTACTGGTGGAAATGGATTCTGGGAATCCAATAATAATTGAGGATTAAGAGCCCTTCCCAAGCTATGAGAAAGTAATCTCATTCAGCTCTGATTTCCTATTGGATCTTCATTTTGTTTGTTTTTTTGTAGCCTTTTTTGTACCTTGGTGAATGATGAAGAGTAATGACTTCTTTCTTAGAATTAAATAAAGATAAAGTAGAGCTAGGTGCCAACAGAATATTGAACACTCCAGAAACCCACCTGAAACCCACAACACTCCCAGGTGTGGCCCAGACCAGATTAAAATGCATTCATAATTTAATTAGGAAAATAAAATAAAAATACAACAAAATACAAATAATATTATATTCTGAAACTCAATAAGAATAAATTTAATGACCAGTCACCCAAACTTCAGGCTTTTGTCTCAGGAAAAGTCTCGTACAAACTTACTTCCTAAGTTAAATTGCAGCAGAAAAAAATAGGGCTAACGAGATGCAAGATACTAGATATCCAAACAGGCAAAGGAGGTCATGGCTAATTGGAAAGAAGCAGTTCACACTAAATTGAATGTTGCATTGCCCAAACTTTCACTAATTGTGACCTACCTGTATCTTTTCCCCAGATGACCAGCAGGCAGGTGGCCTTGCACTGTTAAGTGACTCGCTCCAGACTTTAGAGCTTCCAGCGCATGAAGGACTATCTCTCTCCAAAACAGGTGGAATGAATTCCTCTCCTTCCTTCCTTTCTTTCTTTCTTTCTTTCTTTCTTTCTTTCTTTCTTTCTTTCTTTCTTTCTTTCTTTCTTTCTTTCTTTCTTTCTTTCTTTCTTTCTTTCTTTCTTTCTTTCTCTTTTAAGATAGAATGTCCTCCTTCCAAAAGGGGTTGAATTTATACTTGTTGAGTTTCAGGCTGCTTAAGGTCCGTGATCATTACTAACTTTCTAAAGTTGAAAAGTTTTGCAATCATTAATAATTAAAGTTTAAATAAGTGCAAAATACACTAAAAAATATGGGGGACAATAAAAGAGAGGGGGTGATTCAAATGAATTTGGTTATACAAGTAGTTCTTGGCTTACAACTACAGTGGGTGCCAGAGAAGTCATTGTTAAGCATTGTGGTTGTTATGTGAGGCAACATGCGATCACATTCGATTTTACAACCTATATCTGCTGCAGTTGTTAAGCGAATCACCATTGATTAAGTGACAACACATGACCAGGACTTGACATTTCCTGCTGTCTTCCCCAATGACTTTGCTCATCAAATTCGTCTGGGAACATCGCAAAGGTTGACACTATGATGAATATAAAGGAGAGGACCAGTCATCAGTTTTTTCAGTGGTATCATAACTTAAAAAAAATCCAATGCTAAATGTGTGGTTGTAAGTCAAGGACTGACTGTAATGCTTTTCTTTCTTTCTTTTTTTTTAAACTACTCGTTTTATAGCCCACATATTTTAACTTGATTTGGGAAAAGCTATAAAAAACAGTTTTTTTTCCTATACATGGGCTATCAGAAATTAGAAGGGATGTGAAAAGTCAGGCTAGGACAGTGACCTTTTTGTCCTTGCATGCTGAAAGTGTGTGCATGCACGCACACGAATGTTCTTTTGTGCCTGCACCATAATGCAATACATGTGTGACCCCCCCACCCCCTGCGCATACGTGCACAGTCCCCCCACACGTGCCCCATGCCTCTGTGCATGCATGTCTCCTGTGTGCGCCCTGCCCTCAAGCATGCACAGATACCTGACAATTGGCTGGCGGGAGGCGCATGCGCAGTGGACCTGATCTGGTGTGACAGTTCATAGGCCGGCAGAGATGGCATACCATATTTTGCCATCATGGGGCTAGGAGGTGAAGAGGAAGCTTGCACGATAATTTAATGGTAGGCTGGGAGGAAGCTGAAAGTGGGAAAGAAATAATCTATATATCTAACTATGTGTGAACACATGATCACACACACACAAAGACACTGTAAAAATTCAAGGGTCTATAAATGTACATAAGTACTGAAAACAAATAGTCAATTAGTAATAATAAATACAATGATGCATTTCTTCTAATGTATTGATTATCCCTTGTTGTGTTAATGTATTAATATACAGTAAATATATAATATTATCATTTGATTTTTCTACCTTTTTGTAGATATATAACTCAAGTCAGCCAAAATATCTAAAATTCCTCCTATTTTCCCCACAACAGCAACCTTTCAAGGCAGGCTGGGTGAGAGAGGGACTGACTCAAGATCACACAGCTGGTTTTCATTTCATTTTCATTACCCCCAAATTGGGACATATAAACAAATATACCCGTGTGGTTTTCTAAGTTAAAATACAACATACAGGGTGCTTATGCAGGGTTTAGTGGTCCCTGTTTCTATTTGAATTTGACACCACTGCTGTTCAGTAGTCTACAGTATAATATTCTAATAGGATGGGCACCAATCACCCCAGAACAATGCCTAAAAGTCCACAAAGCTCTTTAATTTTTTTTCCCTTCTAAAAAATGCTTGAAGATGACACAATATTGTAAGTTTAACCCCCCCCCCCCTTAAGTTGAACCTGTTACGTTTTTCCAAATTCCCAAGGGATTGCCAGGATCTTAAAAACAGAATTTTAACTAGTCTTAAACTGGTCCCACAATATTACCTCAGAGATGCAGAACTTCCAAAATATCTTCCAAAATATTTCTAGGCAGAAGTTCCTTATTATTACTTCGATTATTAGACTCTATTTTCAAAACAGCCTGGCTGGGTGCTCTGTTCTGTAAAAGGCGACCAAGGTCTTGTGGCAAAATCTGATAAAAAATGTCCTCTCTGAGGTGGGACAAGGACTGAGGCTGTTCTTACTTTTCCCATGACTTTTCCTTGTCTTTCCAAAAACGTGATCCAACTTTCTGTTTTTTGACCTATATATTTAAGCAGGTTGGCAATTACCATGACCATGAGGAGTTTGTTCTCGAATCACAGTCATTATGTTGAAACTTTTCAAGTCTTCCTTAAGAAGTCAACTGAACATCAATGCATGCTAGACTTCATTCACAAGAAGCTGCCCCAATTAATATCCAGGTAAATACACAGCAGACATGTTCTGAGAAATGTTTAATAGATGCTTTCATACATGAGATTGTTGGGAAAAGAATAGATAATCCCAGGTTAGAACTGGTTTGATTCCAGGTTTTTGTTGTTTTTAAGGTTTTAATTGGTAGAGTTTTATAATAAAATATTGTTTTATATGTCTTTTAATTTTTGATTGGGAACTGCCCAGCATTAGTTAAAAGGTGAATGACTGTATAAATGTTTTAAATAAATAAAATCAATCTGAGTGAGCATTTTTATGTATTTAGTTGCGTGAAACTTAATTTTTCATTCCACTTCATCTGACCCACTTCTTTCCTTTTTAAAAAAAAATGTGTTTTATATTTATTTGTTTGTATCTTGCCTTTATTATTTTTACAAATAATTCAAGGCTGGAAGTACATCTAACATTTCTTCTCCTATTCCAATATTCAGAACACTTCTCTTTGAAATAGAGTTTGTTAGGGGTGGGGTCCGACAGGGTTAACTACCGGTTCGGTGATTTATGATGTGCTTCCCTGCACGCTGGTGTAAATCTTCTTCAGCTTGTTGCCTGGACAGCTGAGCAGCGCTGCACGCAGGGAAGCAGCATTTGAAAAAGCATTTTTTTCCTGCTTTTTCAACCACAGCTGTGCCTCACATAGCAGCTGAGGTTGAAAAAGCAAGAAATAAAGGTCAGGTAAGAGACTGGGCAGGTGGGCCAAAACATCAGCAAACATAGAACCGGTTCAATGTCTGCTGCTCTTCAGAGCTATCAGTTCTACAGAGGTGGACAGAACCAGTAGAATCCCACCCCTGAAGCCCATTAAAAGATAAACTTTATTGTTTCTGTATCTGCAAACAAAACTTAAATATACACTGACATGCATTCCCATTTAATATGCAACTTTTATCCACTCCAAATAGTTATAATTTTTGTAACTGTTTGGAGTGGATAACACTGTAGCTATTAATCAATTGGCTTTACGTTCAACAAAAATCAGTTTGGTAGTACCATAAATATTCTTATTCTTTCCTCTGCATGCTTTTTTTAAGTCATGTTGTTGGTCCAAAATGGGACAAATAAATAAAAGAATAAAGAAGTATATCCTGCTTTCCTCCAAATACTTTGAATAGAATAACTAATATAACTATTAGATATTCTACTATATTCCTCACACTAATCTTATAAAGAAAGTTGTGCTGAGGGAGAGGAACCTGTTCAAGGCATTCAGGGAATTTCATAGTTGAGAATTGTTAAATACAAAGAGTTTTTCAAAATTCCTTACTAGATTAGTGAGCAGTGATATTGGCCAGAGTAGGGGTGGGTAACTATGTGGCTTGCTCAGAAATTCTGGGAGTTGAAATCCACAGGTCATAAAGGGGCCATAGGTCTATGGAGATTCTCAGTCCTCCAGGTTGTGGTTGTCCCAAAGATGCTTTTCCAAAAGGCAACTGGACTTCCTTGGTTTTTTAACCTTGAAAATGTTTCGTGTCTCATCAAAGAGGCAGATGAACTTAAGAAGCTTCTTTTCAAGGGGAAAAAAAGAAAATCCAGTTGCCTTTTAAACAACGCCTTTCGGATAAATGGGCCACAAATACCCATCTCTGAAATAGAAGATTGTCAATATATTTATGAACTGTAATAGAGCTTGGTAACAAGGTCAGCCAATGAATAAGCATAGTAACAAAGTCAGCCAATGAGGACTGTTTTGGAAACTGAAACTAAAAGTAGCCCAGGAGTGGCTCTGCATTAAGCTCTGCAACTCTGCAGCTATGTTAAACTCTGAGTCTGTCTAGTGAAGATGAAATTAACTTGCTTAAGGCCCTGTCACACTGGCCGACGGATGCAAAACGTTTGTAAAAAGGACACAGCGGATGAGAAAAATATCCGCTCTCAAAAGGGGCAAAAATTTGCATAACCAGAGCGGACAACACGGAAAGGAACAGACGGGGGGAGGATGCAGGGCGGATGGAAAGCGGATGCTTCACGGAAGCCTAGCGGATGGAAGCGGATGAGAGCGGATGGGACATCCACAAGGCTTCCGGGGGGGCACAGCAAAGTGGACGCGGAATGGATAAAGTGGATGCAGAGCGGACGCCAAGTGGATGAAGCGGATGCACAGCGGAAGCCTAGCGGGTGAAGCGGATGCACAGCGGAAGCCTAGCGGATGAAGTGGATGCACAGCGGAAGCCTAGCGGATGTCTAGCGTTCACTGCGCATGCGGGGAGGATGCATTGCGTCAGCCCCGCAGATATAAAAGGAATCAGCTCCCAAGCAGGTCACCATTCGGAGGAAAGACCTGCTTCCAGAAACATCGACTGCCTTGCCAGCCTGCCCTGCCTGCATGCCTGCCTGCCAGCCTTGCTGCCAGCCTTGCTGCCTGCCTTCCTGCTAGTCTGCCTGCCAGCATCCCTGCCAGACTCCCTGCATGCCTGCCAGCCTTGCTGCCTGCCTGTAAGCCTGCCTGCCAGCCTGCCTGCCAGTCTTGCTGTCTGCCTGCCTGCCAGCCTGTCTGCCAGCCTGTCTGCCAGCCTTGCTGCCTGCCTGCCTGCCAGCCTACCGGCCTGCCAGCCTTGCTGCCAGCCTGCCTGCAAGCCAGCAACCCCACAACCATGGGGAAGAAGAGAAAGCCTCAGCCACTCTGTGCCAGCGCTGCCAGAGGGACAGTGGCCCCCTCCCCCCCGTGGCCTCACTACTGCTTCTGCGGGTTCGTCTTCTGTGTCTCTAGCACAGGCTCCGCTCTTCTTCTCCGTGGTGGTGCCGTCGCTCTCTGCTGCTTCCATGGATTCGGAGAGGAGTGTGCGTCTGCTCTATGGGCCGGGTGTGCATTCTGGCGCTCTGCTGCTTGATCTGCTGGAAGCTGATCCTATCATCCTGGCTGGACCTGCTTGTGCCCTTATACCTCTGACGATGCAGTGCTGCTGCCTCGTCCTGCGCTGGATCCTGCTTTGCTCTGGTCCTGTGGGTGCTGTCTGGTGCTGCTGGCGCCTGCTGGTGCTTACTTGCTCTGCTCGATCCTTGTCTGCTGGCTGCCTGGTGGTGCTGCTTGGTTGCTGCGTGGGTGTGCAGGAGCGCCCTACACGTTCCTTGGAACGCCGCTCGTGAAGGGCCCTGTGGTTCCTGCCAAAGGAGAGGAAGAGCATAGGCACCGAGAACGGGAAGGAGCAATACACAAGTTGAGAGGAACATGCAGGATGATGGTGCTGGAGTGGCTGAGAGGAACGAGTACTTATGCGGAATGGGACCAGGCTTAAGGGGACACCTCTGAGTGACAGAGAAGAGTGCCAGGTTGTGGTGCGTGCGGTACCTGGTGTCACTGCGCTCCTCATCCGTGGCAACTTCGCCTGGGGTCATTCTATTCTGGTTTTAGAGCCTTGTTATTAATAAAGAGTTACGTTCTCGCCGTTGCTCTCCTGCCACGGCCAGCGTCGTGCCCGAGCGTCATTGTCCCGTAGTATCGGCCACACCTCATACTATTCTTCGTTCGTTAAATAACAGTCTTGTGGAAACTTTGAATGCGTTTCGGCCTTTGGCATGCTTGTGAGGAGGCGGTTAGGCTGCATAGCCTATACGTGGGAGGGCGGATTACTCTGGGATGGTTGAAAGTAGCGGTAGGGTCTATGGGCGGATCTGTAGGGATGGCAGGATACTGTGGATGGCAGTCGAAGCCTTTGATGGGGGTTAATCGAAGATAGCGCAGTGGGATGCGGCTGCAGACGATACCTGTTGGGATGGAATGCTGCTAGATGTGGGTTCTAAGATCCAGCTGTGCGGATGGGGCAGGGATATCCTTGGGTAGTAGGTAATAGACGCGGAGATAGCATAAACCTCGCAGGTGCAAGCATAGGGGGACTGTACGGTCCACCCTCAGTGTGCCCACTATGGCCCTTTATTATTTAATCCATTGTAAGCAATTCCACAGGATTTCGAACTACAAACACCACATTCTTTATTAAGGCCTGTTATTGTAGGGCCCACACAACCTACATGCCAATCTCAAGTCAGTGTGAGGAGACAGGTGAGAGCTTCCATTATATCATCTATTCCTGTTTTGCCACTCCACGGCTCCAGCTGGGGAGTTGCACCAGTGTTCAGGAGGTTGCCTGCTTCTTCCCTTCACGTGAGGCTCCTTTTGGGCCTTGCCTCCTGAGTGTCTATATTCGCCCTCTGCTCCATATCCCAGGGCTCCATGCCCCAATTGCTTATTCTTTGAGTCACTGAGCTGTTTTCGGCAGATGTTTGCAATCCACGGCTCGAAGTCCTGATCTAGGAACCTGTACACAGCCTACGCCTCCTCAGCTCTCTCCGTCTGGCCAGCCGCGGTTCTCAGGGTAGGCAGCGTGGCGCATGGATTGTGCGTGCACAAGCTTCCCCGCTCCTTCGGTCTCTGGCAATGCTGCCATTGATCGAGTGTGAACTGCCGGTTGTATTTCCTGGGCATCTGACTATGATCTCGTTGCGCGGAGCATCGCATGTACTGAACCTCGTGTCTAATCATCCGACCATGGCAGAAAGAGGATGATGCTGAGCAGCCTTGTAGTTTAAAATAAGTGGACCCTGATGGGTTGGAGCTTGGCAGGCCACGTTGCTTGCCCCTCTTGGCGTCCAACAGTGTGGAGGAAAGTCCACGCTCTCTGATACCACTGTTCTACCGCACTTTCCTCCGGCCGCTTCTTTCGTGGTGGGGCACAAGGAGGAGCATCCGGTCCACGATTAGTTTCTTCGCATGGTCAATATGGGACCGTCGCACCACTTCTCTTGACACACTTTGCTGATGGTGTTATGGTTGGCCACCCTTCCAGGCACTACTGCGTATGTTCTGCGTATCGGTGGATGCCAGCAGGGCCTCGGCTGCGCACAGCAGTCAGTGCCACCTTCCAGTCCAGGTCCAGGCTGGATGTAAGTTGGTGTTTCGCCTTGGTCAACGCTGAGGTCTCAGACACTGCCACAACTTTGTCAAACAATGGCGGTTGCGATCCTCATATCGAAGTGCTGAATGTACTCGAAGCTCCACCAATCAGCTGTCGTAAGTCCGTACTCTGCTCTTCTCCAATCCATCTTCAGGCACACGACACTTCTGGCCGCCCCTTTTCTTCCGTGTGAGAGTTGAAAGAGCCTGTAGATGGCTTCGCACCAAAAGGACGTGTTACGATCATGGTCGGTCATGACTGGATGCTGTGGAGATCAAGAGCCAGAGAAGGCTGCAGAGGTCTGGCACAGCAGGGCTGCTGGTCTGAAAGTGAGTCCAGGTTGAGTTGCTCCCCCTTGGTATATTCACATACTGAGCGTTCGGCAGGACTTTCTTTGCTGATCTTCTAAGGCATCCTCATAGGTTTCTCCTATCTTGCTTCAGATTAGATCTATTCCGAGATAGGTCCCTCTGTGAACGTTTTTCCTGATTTCTAGGCTGCTTTCTTTGTGAGCTGCATCTGCTTTCATCCTTTTCTCACATCCGTGCCACTACGCTGCGCATACCCGTTGCGCCATACCGTTCGCTCCTCGCTTGGTCCAGTTACGCTGGAGGGATTTGAGTTGCGTGGATGTGCAGCAGATGCCTAGCGCGATGTTAGCGGGACGCGTACGGATGACGACGGATGCAGAACGGATGTTCCGCATATGCTAGCGGATGCAGAACAAGCGTTGGACTACATGTTTTCCGGCTCAAAGTTTTGAGGCAGCTCAAAACTTTATTGACGCGGGTGGAACGCTCAGTTGACGGATGACTGGACGATAGAGAGGGAAAAAATGGACGCAGGTTGGTACCGACGGAGCACCCCCCCCCCCCCCCCCCCCCTTCGCATTAACCAACGATGGCAAGTGTTTCTCTCCGTTTTACATCCTCTTTCCATCCGTTGGTGCAGTGTGACATGGGCTTTACTTGGTTGCGGAAGACTAGAGCTCTGGTCTGAACTTGCAACATGTTTCTGTTTGAGTTTGCTCCATGTTGGAGAAATCTACAACTAGTTTGTCAAATCTTATTATGTTTATAAAAACGTTAAATGAAGCATAAGCCATCTGTGTTTATTTTACTGGTGCTGAATTATCGCTGCAAAACTCTCAGTAAAGATGTTTACAAATTTCCCCATTCGAAGGAGAACCCCAATTCCAATTTCCTTAAAAGCAGAAGTATTGAAAAGCCCAGTGGGGCAAATCGCCTTGCATCCAAGACTGGGAAGCCAAAAGGGCTATACATGACTGGAAAAATTATTGTACAATGAACATCAGATTGTTGTTATATATATCCTTTGACCATCTGAATCAGTGCAATGTACTTCACTCATAAAAAGAATCCCAAAATCTCTTCTCCTTTAAAATAAATATAAAAAGTGAATCCTCTTCCATCAGATTTTTGGATTCAATAAGAAAATAAACAAACAAGAGAATGTCTCCTTCCAGAACTAATGGATCTCTCTAGCAGTATTTATAATTCCCATCAATATATCCCATTAGCATTTTATTTTGTTTACATTTTTTTTGCTGGTTGACATATTCATCTAGAGGAGCTGAAAAGACTTTGTGCTCTTTTTTGTCTGCTACATAGTTCAGTTTAGGTGTAAGCAGTACATGCTTCTCTCTTTCAATAGCTCAAATCACTGAAAATTAAACTTGTTTTTAATCACAGGTCTGCAGTCCATCTGCATGGCCCCATCCTGACCACCCTTAATGAACCACATCAGGCTGGAATAAAAGATTAGGAAGTGCCTAGAGGACATTTTCTAGAAATATGTGTCACCTGACTTTTTGAACAGCTTTTGATGTTATGAATTTGTCCTTCCCTCCTAGCATCAGTAATGGAAAAACTGATATCAACGTTCTAAGTGTCGGTGGTGGTTCAGGTGAGTAAAATACAAAGATATTATTTAGCCATCTGAATTATGGATGATGTTAGCTATGCAGGATATTATATTACATTCATGTACTTGCAGGAACTTAGAAATAATTTAAAATATATCTCCCGGCAAAAGGATGTTCTGCAATGGGGATGAATGGACAAAAAAGAATCAGATAATGACAATAACATGAAAATTAAACCTATATATAGAATCAGACACTCTCAGACACACTGATTTTGTTTCATATAATTTTGCAGGAGACTGGGATGTTGGCTAGCCAAAAAAGAAAAAGAATAGGATGGGGCTTTTCAATTTCTTATTCTGTATTTCATTTCCTTTGTGACAAATGACTTTTTAATCTCGGGAAGGCTTTCTGGATAAGGCTAAGACCCATCTTAGTCTAGCATTTTGATTCCCATGATGACCAACCAGGTTCTGTGGGACTTGCGGGTTCTCCAGGACTCACATATTCACTGGTGAAGGCCAAGGGATTTGCCCAGCTTCAGTTGGTACAATAGTTACAATCTTTTCTGACTTAAGGTAACTTTATGACAGTGATTTATGCTCTTAGATGAATGTAGCACACTTTATGCAGGGCTGCTGCCTTTAGGTAAAGTCTAGAAAGCAAAGTGTAGTTGTGCAAGAGATAAGGATCCAGACAGTGAAGGTGATGAGTCACTTTAGCACATAGCACCAATGATATTGCCTGCCGGTAGGTTTCTAAGCAATCTTCTGGTGTTCACCGACAGCTCCTGTTTACATGTAGGACCATTTCTTCTAACTATAACTCTTTTATTTGGGACTATCATCCCAAGAGCAAATGTTTAGGGTCCTACTAACTAACTAACTAACTAACTAAATGGGGTAGAGTTTGGAAATGGATCCGTTAATTTAGCCCTCATCTTGCTTTCCAAACAGTGTAAACATTCTTGCTCTGACAGTACTGATTGAGCAGTATTGATGTTAAGTGGGGGGTGTGTGTATTTTTTTTTAATTACATTTTTTCCAGAGTTATGGATTTTATTGGAAATTCAGGGATGCTTGAGTTTGCTATATTACTACCAGAATTTACTTTTATTTTATTTCATTTTCAAGTGATTGAGTCATTATGACTTAAGTCATAAATTATTATGGAAACTTAACCCCCCCCCCCCAAAAAAAGAACAAAACCCTGAAAAGCAGCAATTAAACCTAAAAATGTCTTCCTTTGTTCCATGACGAAGAACTCGGTCTACACTGTAGCAGTAAAAAGAGCTGCTGGCCCCCTTATTTATTGACCTGACTTCTATGGCAACTTTAAGACTTGTGGACTGCACCTCCCAGAATTCCTGAGCTAACATGACTGGAGGAGAAATTCTGGAAGTTGAAGTCCTCAAGCCTTAAAGTTGCCAAGTTTGAAGACCCCTGTTCTATGCATACATTTCTTTGGCTCAAGAGCTACACTACATTTTATGTAATAGATCAAGAATCTTATTCTGAAAGTGGTAGAGCCAAGACAAAGGTATGTGTGTGTTAAGGAGGGAAATGGGTACCTGAAGACTCTGTGAGACTTTTGTCCATTAGCCTCTCTCTTCAAAATAGTGCAAAAAGGGGGCTCAACCTTTTGGAGAGCTGCCATATTGATCAGGACAGGTCACTCTTTTTTTCACCCATGTAAATCATAAATAAAGAAAAACTCCAAACTCCCTTGCTATGAAACAAATGTTTGCCTGTAGTCTTAAAATCAATGTAATAACTCTAATATTTAAGAATAATTATCAATGATAATCACTGAAGTGGACTTTAAATATCATACCACACCACACTACACCATGAAACATTAAAAAAAACTACAGAAAACTGACAACCAAAAAAGCCCTGGTGACCGATCAAATCTGCCCTTTGAGGGTTTTTTAAAAAAAAATATTTAATTTGTTAAATTTTGGTTGGGTGATGGATATGTCTTTATCCCAAGTATGTTTAAAGTAATTTACTGATGATTGACCGACTACCTCATCAGAAGTTGGTTCCAAGCGTCCACTACTCTTTCTGCAAAGTAATACATTCAAAGGGTTGCCATGCCATGCCATGTCATACCATACCATACCAATTTTGTTATGTTATTCACTGGATAACACCAGAAGAAAGATTGCACAACTCATGAAAGCAGTGATATTTATTTATAGGGCTGGTAGCTGATAGCTTAAAAGTAAGAGGCAAGTAATAAGATTTCAAATGATTAAGAACCTGGGCAGAATTGGCTATTTTATAGGACCAGATGAACTCCATTATCTGATCCCCATTCAACTATTAGTGTCTGTGGTAGGCAACTGGTATGTAGCAGAAGTCATGTTAAGAGTTACCAGACTCTGTATATGATGATTTAGGCCAGTTCCTAGATCCTTTGTTCAGTATTTATTTTTTAATGGCAAAGTGTCTGGGCAGCAAAGAATAAAATTGAGGAACACATGTAGAATGCTAGTTGCTCAATGTGCTCCAAAGTTTTCACACATTTCTTATTCATTTGAATGATTTATTTAAAAAACATTTCAACTCTGCTTCCCAGCTGTTCATTATAATAGCGTTGATCATCTGTATGGAAAAGCTTGTGAGAGCAAAATGCTACATTAGCAAAACTAGGAATGCAGGCAGTGTAACTTTAAATGGTCATAAGAATAGTGAGGTGGTGTCATTCCTATTTATAAAGAAGTGCTTTCTGCTTACAGCTTATATCTTATTAATGTGGTCAACTGCACCCCCTTCTAATCAAAGAAGACATTTACTGTGTGGTAAAATAGTGATTCTATTCTAAACAATCTATTTCCTTGAAACGTTTAATTGGTAATTTAATGGTGAACATAATAGTAGCCCCTTAAATGTAATTGTATCAGAGTCCTTAAATAATTTCTAGAGCTTTAACTGATAGTTGTCAACTGATTTTCAGGCTGCCAGAAAACTGGTTCTGAATGCCCCAAAGCCCTTGTTTGCGTATAAATAACTAAATGAACTCAATTAAGGTAGAAGATTAAATTACAAATCAGATCCTTTGAGGTAAAGAGGAACTTTAAAATAACCAAGGGCAATGGATTAGTTTCTTGTGAATGGGAATGAATACATTATCCATTCAATCAATAAACATATAAGACCTCCAGATGAGTCGATAACAGCTTCAGTTATCCCCAGTCAGCCTGACCATATTGGCTAGGAATGGTGCACCTGAAGAGCACTAGGCTGCCTAAAGATAGTTCAGTAATATGGAATCTGGCATTGGCTTCCATCTTCTGCATGTAAGTTTAAAGGGATCTTTGAGCAAACCCAACATAAATGCAATGCTGTCACATGCAATGCCATCCGCATTTTATGTCTTTTTTCCTTTCTATTATAATGAATTGTTTTTGCATTGTGCCCTTAAACCTCTGTTTAGAATTGGCTAGCACTGAATAGCTGCTAATTATGAGGAGGTCTAGCCATCTATCTATCTCAGCCTCTAGATATGATAGATCCATTCTACTTCTTCGTTAAGAATCATATACATAGTTGAGATGATGGACAGGTGGATGGATGGATCCTTATTAAAGGATCATAGTGTAAAGTATCTTCTAAAAGCAATACAAATGATAGATTTTGTTAAGCCTTTGTAGGTATCTCTGATGTAACAATTATAGATTGGAATATCATAAAAATGTTGATCCCAATACTTTTGAAAATATATTATAGAGCTAAGATGATCAGCGAAAATGATGAAAAATAATTTGTCTAGGAATAAAAATATGCACCAAGACAAATTATTTGTGTGCCCAATCACATTTGGCCAATAAAGAATTATATGTCTGTCTGTCTGTCTTGTCTATCTGTCTGTCTGTCTGTCTGTCTGTCTAAACAAAGACAAGATGGAAAAAAAATGTATATCTGGTTTGGAAAAAAACAAATTCTTTTTTTCCCCTTCTCTCAATGAAGCACACAGTAGAGATTAAAGTAATGCTTCTATACACAAAATATAATAAAAATACATTTGCTGCATATATGATGGCAGCAGAATTGGGACAGTTTTTAAAGTACATCAAAATAACTTCATGAGTATAAAACTATTATGTATAAAACTAATGAGTAGTAGTCATGGTGGCTCTTCATCAGCATCAGGTTTAAAAGTAGATTGCTTATTGATTCCATTTGATAGAGTCCTATTTTACTCACATTTTGTTTGCAAGATTCATATGAGTTATCAAAAGAATGACTAGTTACATCTAGCCCAATGTAGTTGTTCTAGTATTCAGACATCATGGTAGAATTGTCTCACACTCCTAATAATGATGGGATCATGTAACTTGATCATTACAGAGCAATGCTTTTGGGATCATGTAAGTTGATCATTACAGAGCAATGCTTTTCGCCTGTCATTCGCTATATGCCATTTGGAAACTAATTTAACATTTGCACAGGAACCAAGTAAACCCCCACACACTTCGAACAAAAAGAAAAATTATATTAGTTTGGTTTCTTTATTCTTCTTTGTGTCTTAGGGGAAATTGACCTTAAGATTCTTGCAAGATTACAGTCGGACTATCCTGGTGTGATCATTCATACTGATGTGATAGAACCAAACGCAGAACAAATAAACAGTTACAAAGGTATGTTTAATTCTGCAGCTTCTGCAGAGCTTCACGTCACTGATCCGTTTGCCCCTTGGTGTTCTAGAGTTCGTTATGGAAATAATGGGCTATTGAAATGTTTCTCTGAAACATCCATTTATCACATTTCCACTGAAAGGGAGGAAGAGATACAGCTTGATGTTTCTCAGCAAGGTGGCAAGCTAGAGGGTGCAAATCCCTGCTTACGTGACAGCAAACACAATGCAGTATTAATGCTACTAAAATGAAAAGGGAAAATTTTGACACTGTTATTTGAGAGAAAAAAAATTAGGGATTAACTTTCTGAAACTTCAAGCCAGGACACAAATATTGATTTTCTTCCATGAGTTGAGGGAGGACAAGGCTGCTTTCTTGAGACCATTGGCGCTCTTGGAATTTTGAAAAGCCTCAAAATAGTTGCTCTGCTTTCTGAGGTTGTATACACTATACAATCTTAAAACCCTCACTTATTGAAAAACAAATTAGCTGGTTATTCTTGCCACCTTGCCAGTTCCATTCCTACTTATTTCTGACTTTTTATAAGCAGGTAGGTAGCAGTCAAACAAAGAAAAATGCTCCCTGTTTAACTTGATAGGATGCCTATAAGGCCTTCTTGGAAGTAAAGTGAAGCTAAAAACTAACATATGCCTTGCCACATGCTATTTTCTGCAAAGGATTCTATACTGTGAAGCCTGGTAGATGCCAAGGGTGGTGTGTCCACAGACATAGTGGGTGCCCGCAGGGATCACATTTCCTATTCTGTTATGAACTCTGTCTTTGTTTCACAAGGCTATTCATAACACAATGTTAAGTTTGGCTGCATAAATTGCAAAATTCATATTTCCATTTTGGGAAAGAGTTCCTGTCTTGCAGGTTTTCAAATCATCTTTGGTAGGCAACCCAGAATGTTTAGCATATTGATAGACATTAGCTTTCTTCTCACTCTTCAATTGACTGTGTATCAACTGTCTGATAATGAAATAAAAAGCAGTTCTGGGGCATGTTATCGTCACTGTTGATATGGATTACTTGCAGAACCATGTCTGGGCTTAAAATACACAGAGTTTCCCTGTGGTCATAGAGCCTAGGAACCAATAATGGAAGAGGGATGAGCAACAGCTGCTGCAGTTAAAAGTGAGACCACTCACATGTAGACATTGCCCACATATATAATATGCACCACAGGTGCTACTAAATCCAAAGTAATTATTACAGAGCAAGAAAAAATAATAAAGCACCACTGAAACCAGAAATACATAAAAATAATCATCAACCTGTTGCTGAATCTTGACAATGTCCCTAATGCTGTCCCAGATACAATGTTAATAGCCTTTCTGAAGAAGAAAACTCTACTTTCAATTGTAGGTGGTCCTCATCTTACAATGATTTGTTTAGTGACCATTTGAAGTTACACTGCCACTGAAAAAGTAACTTATGACCGTATTTCACCTTTATATAGTTGCAATATCCTCATGGTCACCTGATCAAAATTCAGATACTTGGCAACTGACTCTTGTTTATGAGGGTTTTAGTATCTTGGGGTCATGTGATCACCTTTTGTGTCCTTCTGACAAGCAAAGTCAATGGGAAAGCCACATTCACTTAACAACCCTGTCACTAACTTAACAACTACAGTGATTCATTTTACAATTTTAAAGAAAAGTCATTAAAAAGTTTAAAGCTCACTTAATGACTGTCTCACTTACCAACTTGGGCTCAGTTTGTGGTGGTAAGCCAAGAACTACTGGTATTAGAGAGGAAAGGACTTGACATTATCTCTGGATCATCCCATCTTGCCACCTTACAAATGGGAGATTTCACTCTTTTCTGGGATGAGTGAATGGAATGGGCAACTTCTACCTGAAGGAGGTTTCCATGAGTAACCTTTAGAGGTTACAAAAAAATAACACTTTATATTGAATCAAGAAACTCACTGAAGTCCATAAAACACCTCTAAGACTTGGCTTATGGGGCAATAACCTTCTGTACTATCTTCAAAGACAAGCCCATGTAAAGCACACTGCAGTAATCTGGTGTCCAATAGGAAATTTTTAAAAAAGCATAGGTTAGAGGGGAGGAATAAGCAAAGAGAGAACATTTCTCATCTTCGCAGGGAGGTATCATAATCAGAACCTTGAGAAAAGTAATATTTCCTTTTCTGCATTAAGTCAGCATCTGTGATGTTCTGAATGTTCTGTGCATGTACTCAGGATTTCAGGTCACGTACCAGAACCTGAAATAATGGAATTGTGGTTGAGACAGCCTTATAGTATCAGTGATGGAGATCTTTATTGCTTTTGGGGAGAAAAGAAAGCCACATCCTTTATGAGTTTTCAGTGACAGAATAGTAGGCACTGTCTCCTTGTACTGGAAATTAAGAGAATATTGCAATCAAGAAAATATTCCAATTATTGTCTCAGTGTCCCTTAGTTTTCAGAATGATACTGAAATCAGAACTGATTTCACAAGGAAATGTCAAATTACAGCACAGTAGGATTAAGCTCTAGGTCAAGATTAGAGAACTTGTGGCTTTTTGGTTTTTATGAAATTACAACTTTTATTAGCTACACCATGATGGCTAGTTGTGCAAGATGCTAGGTACTGTAATTTCATAACAACACAAAGAATACAGATTTCCATCCTTCCCGAAAGTCTTAAACCAAACTTTCACAATGTAAAAAGAAAAGATCAAAAACCAGTTTTAGGATATATAAAAATAATGCAGTCATAGTTCAGAGTAGTAATCTTATCTCATCTTAAATATTAGCGGTTTTTTGACAAAACCTTTGGGGCATTTTCACCTCCATTTAGAAAGCTAAATAGCTAGATATAGACAGACAGACAGACAGACAGACAGACAGACAGACAGACAGACAGACAGATAGATGCCAGAGAGTATCTAGAAGCCTCGCACTCTGACAAATCAGCCATCAATAGACACATAGACAGAGACATTAACATCATATCTACACTATGCAAAAGAGATAATCAATTAATCAGTCCAAAAGAGAAAAAGACTCCAGCACCTCTCCATCAGTAATCAGCACTCGGATCAGCATAGATTAACTCTGAAGTTAACTTCAGACCAACAATCAAGTAAACAAGTAAGCAATCAAGTAAGCAATCAAGAAACTGCCAAAGAGCCATCAATAAACAGCCCAACCAAAGAATCCATAACCCTAACCCTAACCCCACCCATAGAGACAGGCAGGACACCAGAATCTAAACTGAGAGCAAACAGCACTCCTTACTAGCATGGATGATGTTAGCTGGTTAGGGAGGGCAATGAAATGTCTGCAAAAAACAAACAAGCTCAGAGAGCACCAAGGATACCCCCCCCTTTCCTGCTTCCTTAAATAAATCATGTTTTCCAAAATGAGATAATACGAATACGTTGATCTATATTGAAGTCTTGCATGTATTAGAGATCTAGACCAGATTCCAGAAAAAAACATAGCAAAATGTACCTCTTTCTATATTAAAGTAAAGAAAGGACAGCAGCCAAGAACTGGCCTCTCCAATGGCATCAATGTCATATTAAAAATATATGGCTTTCAGCTGTTTAAAAAGACTGAAATGAAAATGTATTCCATATTCGCAAATGAGATAAACTGTGGAGCTATCACATTTCAGAATGTGTTGCAAAGGCACCAGATCTCAAGAACATAAAGTTCACATGGCACAAAGAGACATCCCTGGAATATGAAAATCGACTTATGGACAGCAAAGAGATGGGGAAATGGAATTTCATCCACATGATCCAGGTAGAACAAAGCACATTATTATGTGGCCAGACCACTGTTACTGAGACATTACATTAATGGGCTATTTTTCATGTATGGTGTATTATTTTAATATTACAAATTTGCTCTTTTTATTTATAAACTATTTTCTCTCACTGTAGTTTTACCTTCCTGACCTGATAGTTATCCTGCTCTGTAGAAATTGGGATGGGTGGGAGATATAATTCAACATACAAACAGGAAATTTTTTGCAAATATTTGAATTACAAAATATGCAAAATATTTCAGTCATTTAACAAAACATTCCAAGGAATCTGCAAAACCATTGTTGAAAGAAATATCCTTCTGGGTTCAGTTCCAAGTGGGGAAAAAGACACTGGAAACATGGAGGCTATTTGGAAAAATGGTTTAATGGTGGACAGCAGGATCACATGGCTTGGAGCTCCAAAGTGAAAAAGAAAGAATGATCAAATACTTTAAGGTGAGAAGGTCAAGAAGGGAAGACCAAGATGCTAAGAGACCCTTATTTAATCTCTGTTGGGCCCCATCTTAGTGTTTCTTGTTCCTGTGTAAGAAATATATCCCATTGGCTGTCAGACTCCCAGGGGCGGGGCCTTAGTTAACTTTGTAGGCTTTTTCTGGACCACATGGCTTCACCTGAGTGTTGGCTGATGCAATCTTCCCAGGGCAGGTGGTAAGATGGGTAGAGGCCTTTATTATGTAGAGTACTCTGGCCTAGGCCTTAATGGCCCATTAGCAAAGGGGGGGGGGCTGAGTTTCTGCTTCTCTGAGTTTCTACTTTACTCTTTTTAGGGGAAATATTCTGCCTTTTTAATATTTCCTGGGCTATTTCATTTTTCTAGAAGAGGGGTGGGTGCTAACTTCCTATACCATCTCTCCTTGAAATGATCCTTCTCATTTTTAGATGCTGTACTATGTAAAAGACATGCCAGCTACCATTAGATTCTTTCACAGCCTCTTGGAACCTGGGGCCAAACTCCTCATTATTCTTGTTTCAGGTAGGTTCCAAGCTGAATCCTAAGACATCTGATTTGTGTAATTGTAGTATTGTATTATTTATGTACTATAGGTAGTCCTCAGCTTACGACCATAATTCAGCCCAACATTTCTGTAGCTAAGTGAGATATTTGTTAAGTGCATCTTGCCTCACTTTATGACTTTTCTTGCCACAGTTAAGTGAATCACTGCAGTTGTTAAATTAGTAGCACGGTTATTAAATGAATGTGGCTCAGATGGTTGCAAAAAGTGATCACATGATCCCAGGACACTGCAACCATTATAAATATGAGTCAGTTGCCAAGTATCTGAAGTTTGATCACATGACCATGAGGATGCTACAATGGTCATAAGCGTGAAAAATGGCCAAAAGTCACTTTTTTTCAGTATAATAATAACTGAACAGTCATGAAATGAACCATTGTAAGTTGTGAAATGCCTGTATTGAAGTAGTAGTCCATAATGTGCACCATATAAAAGTGTTATATTGGCCACCAGGAGGCACTATAGGACTACTTTCAACCTATTTGGGAATCGTCAGAGGTGTAGCCAGATTTTAGTCTAACTTTCCCAAGAGGCCCCATCAGAAACTGGAACTGTGGTGTGAAGGGCTGAACCAATAGGGCTGTGAAGGTGCATATGCGTGCATGCACGCGCGCACGCACGCACATACACACACACACACACACACACACACAAACTAAACTAGTTATTTGTCAACTTTTTAAACCTTGATCCAGAAACTGACCAAGGAAATCAGCCAGCTTTTCCCCATGTACTCTCTGTCTTATAGTATAGTTAATCATGTTGCTATTTCTTTGCAAAGAAAACCCAACTACGTCACCAGGAATGCTACTCTCCGTGTGCATAGTGAAAACCAGATTATATTAAAATATGATTTGCTGATTTGCTGATCTTTCATTTTGTGGATATAAAAAGTGAGCTACAAAAAATTATAAAGTGACCATATTAATGTAAAGATAACCCCAAATAATTCATTAGTCCCATTGAACTTGAAATATATTTATGGAGTACCAGAGCAGATGTTAAAAAGAGGAAAGGGACAGGGTCTGAAACACTTAATTCATAGGCGTGGGGGATCCAATTTCTATTAATGAATTCATTCATGTGATTTTTTCAGAATGGCACCCATAACACCTGACTGCGTGTGGCAATAAGCATATAGCTAGAAAGTTTTCTCCATCTATTTGGCTGGCTCATTTCCATGTTAAAACTCTTCATTTCATTCAATATTGTGATGCTAGGTAAAAAGCCCACACTAGAATGGTTATGTCTGAATAAGAAAGATATATTCAGGTTATCTGAAAAATGAAATATCAGTGATTGCAATAATGAAGCATTTGTGTTTTATCTGGTAAAGCAAATAACTTTTTTAGGATTAGTGCCTAATGCAAGTCTTATGAGTACAAACAGCCAAAGTTAAGCACTTTCAGGTTTCATTGATTTCACAGTTTGTATTTGTTATTCTTGGGTTTATGTTGTGAACAGAACAATATGTACACAGGAACAAGGAGAGGGATGGAAAAGAAAGATGGGTTTATCAAATACCACTCACAAAATAGCAGTCTAATAATACAGAGCAATTATCATGACAGGATCTATATAACCCAACTCAATAGAACTCTTATGAACACAAGTACACACTTCCTCTAGATTTTTGAGAGTTATTTGACTGGTTATGTTTTCAGTGAAAACAAAAACAATATTTTTTGTCAAATGCTTAGCCGGGAGCAAAACATTGCACTTTAACCTGGAATTGCCAAATTAGGGATTATTTCTCATTTTATGTTACTAACTTCATTTGTCTGAGTGCTATTGCTACAGTAAGGATATTTTTTAAATCTTAAAATAATTACATACATAAAAAGTAAAGGTTCCCCTCGCACATACGTGCTAGTCATTTCTGGCTCTAGGGGGCAGTGCTCATTTCCGTTACAAAACTGAAGAGCCAGCGCTGTCCGAAGACGTCTCCATGGTCATGTGGATGGCATGACAAAACAATGAAGATGCACAGAACGCTGTTACCTTCCCCCCAAAGTGGTCCCTATTTTTCTACTTGCATTTTTACATGCTTTCAAATTGCTAGGTTGGCAGATGCTGGGACAAGTAAGAAGAGTTCACTCCTTTACGTGGTGCTAGGGATTTGAACCGCCAAACTGCTGACCTTTCTGATCGACAAGCTCAGTGTCTTAGTATATATTATATACATACAATTAGAAATGATGAAGGGCATTCTTATATTCAAATCACAGAGATGTATATACATAAGCAGTACCCTAAAGAAACAGGACTTCTCATGCATCAAATATATGTCTGGGCTACATCTTTGTAGACAGAAGATACATCATTGAACACCCTTTTCTCTTATATATGTGCATATTGAAAGTGAGTTAATCAGGGAGAAGATACGATATTAGATATCAAGTGCTGACTTTACATTTACAAGAGAGATATAATCTTAAAGCTGTATTTCAGAATAATTAGTTATAAGTACCTGGATGCATAACAAATGTATACAGCAACCCAAACGTTATATTGATTATCTACCCTTTGCTGATAAATCTTGAAGCATCTGAAGAGAAAGGGGACATTCACAAGAAATTAGAAAAAAAAAAAAGGTGAATGTGTTCTGGCCTGATTTTAGATATTTTGAGTTATTGACTTTTTAAAACCTCAAAATATTTTTCTGTCCCAAGCCTGGCACTCTTATTACATTTTGAATCTTACTCTTATTTCTCTCTTCTCCAGCATACTTAGCAGGCACAAGGAATGCAATAGGTAATACGTGTGCAGAAACTCTAAGTCAGGAATGTCCAACCTTGGCAACTTTGTGGACTTCAACTCCCAGAATCCCCTAACCAGCATGGACACCCCTGCTCTTAGCTAATTGAATCTAGGGCAACTATCAGAAAATGTTTATGGGGACATCTATTGGAACTGAGATACATCCATGTGCAATTTCTTTTCTGCCAGCCATTCCTCACTTGAGTAAAAGATAACAAAAGAAAGAAGACAACCAAAGACAATCAATTAAGGAAAAGATGCGTTATTCCATCATTCAGAGTGAATTGGGTGAGGTACAACAGAGTAGATAAACATCAAAAGAGGTGAATGAGCAGCGGAACAGAAGAAGCCTTTGCTAAAAAAAGACTATCCTGAACGTAGTCCATAAAACAACCTCTAGCACTTTGGTACCAAGTCTTATGTCGAAAGCTCTCTGGTGCTACTCATACCTGTTCTTTGCAGTGCAGCCTGCCTGAGGAGGGATTCCTGGTGAGCTGTGCTCAGTGCACCGTTTGCCTCCTCATCTAATTTAAAAAAAAAAGTATATCATGTGAAATGGAGAGTAGGAATTTGTTAAGAAGCATGCAGGACATCAGCTCTGCCCATAATTCAGTTGTCAGTGAAACCAGGCCAGCTATGAAGAAAGATATAGGATTGTTTTTAAAGATAATATCCTCCTCTCACAGCCAGTTTGCCACAAAGTCTTAAAAAACACAAGTCTAGCACCGTATGTTGCATCTACAGGGAGTGATTATAATAATGTGCCAGTCAGGTGGTGTATAATTGCTCCGTTTCAGAAATGGCATTGAGTCACAGAACACTGACACCAGTGCATTCCTCGCAATTAATGCTTGGCATTCATTTCCCACCACTGGGGGAGGGAGAGACAGGGAAAGAATAAATTACACAAATTTGTTGTGCAGAATCCATTTAAAGCTGACAATGTTTATGTTTCCAAAAGAAACTCTTTCAAGACTGACTATTTCCCCCCCCCCCCCCCCCCCNTCCCCCCCCCCCCCCCCGCCAAAAAAAAAAGGCAGACAAGTAGCTTTATTAACATGGGGGATTTGCAGTCATACTTCTCAGCAGGCCCTCATTAGTCCTGAATTTATTGCTTTCCTGTCCAAAGGGGCTGTCCAAAAAGCTTTGGCTTTTTATAAATGATTCACATCAGAAATGCTGAATCATGTCACCAAGGATACCAAATAAATGAATTAGCCTGGTGCCCCTTCCTACTGTTCCTGCTAATATATTTTTCTCTCTCTTTCTCTCTCTGTGGTAATATCTGTATATCTAACATGCAACCAATTCTTAAACAAAAATAGCTCCTTTCTCACTGCAAGGGTTGCCAGCTGGGTGACCTAAGATTGCCAAACATTTTAAATGATTTGGGACATCGTTATAATAGAATTTCATGAATCTAATGGAGCCTTCCTACCCTGTCATCTTGTCACTCTATACAACTTTATGGAAACCACATTAAAGTCTCATGCAGCCCTGGCTTATTTTAGGCCTACTGTAAATCAGAATGATCCTTTGTCAAATTTTTTTGCTTCTCAGTCTCCATGGATGCTTCTGAATTAATTACAGTTGCCAATATTGGGAGCATATATAAGTCGATCTCTCAGCTAAATCATATGAAAGTTAATTAGATTTTAATTAATCATGACTGAAACTGTATCTTGATGCATACGTGCACTACATGGACTTCCTTTCCAGTAAACCACCAGGTTTAGGCCAAATGTACTATTTTCCTGCTTTAATGGACTGACATGAACCTTTGCTGATCTAATATACTTTGGGTGTGCCTGAGAATTTTGGGAATTAAAGTCTGAAGCATTAGGCAGGAGAAAGCCAACTTCATCTCTATTAAAATATTTGTTTATAAGATTTCTGCCTCAGATTTTGAAAGCTAGTAGACAGTCTCTGGACCCCATTTTAAAGCTGGTATATTCAAATTATGTTAAATAGGGATTACAGCTGGACCTCGAATTATTATCATAATGACATCTGCCCATCACAGACTTAAGTCATGACAGACATAAAGTGACTCATGGGACTGACCCAATTTTATGGCCTTTTTGGCAGCGATTGTTAAATAAAGCAATAAAGTTCACTATGGGTGTGGTTTTGCCAAAAATAGAAGTAAATGTTGGTTTTTGGCAAAACCATTGTAAAATGTGATCATGTGATTGTGGGATGCTACAAACAGCTGTAAGTGCATCTGGTTGCTGAGTGTCTGAGCTATAGTCACGTGATGGGGGGAGCAAAACATTGGAAATTTGAATCTGGATTGTGAGTACCCCTAGGTAGGTCCATTGAAACTTCAATAGTCACTAAGTAACTGGTTGTAAGTCGAGGACTACCTCTATTTCCTATAAGTAGAAAGGAGAATGTAGCTTTGAAGTTCAGGATCTCTTCTGTAACACATACTCACACATACATACACACATTTCCACATGTCCTTGTTGTTCTACCAGACACATAAACAGCCGTCATTGTAAGAAATTAATTTCCCATCCTTCAGAAATGATATACTTCGATACTATATGATGAGATAACCTAAGAAAAGGTAATTGTTATTTACATAATCCCTTATCTCAAAACCTTTCCCTCAACGTCTAACATCTGATTGCAGATTCAAAGGATGACTTTAAACCTGAATAAATGTAAACTAAAATCAAGAGCTCTTGAGAGGCAAAGGGAGAGAAATGAATGTGAAAATACCCAAATCCTTCTCCCTCTTCCAATAAAAGTGTTTTATTTGAAATGTACAGTTCTGTGTCGTGATCAAAGCCTTTCACTACTACAATGATTTCACTAGCCCCTTGAGCAATTGCTTCCAAAATGGCTGTTCAGCCCAGCTCTAAACCTGCTCTTCTAGATGATTTGGAGATTTATCAACCAGTTTCTGATTTATTTGTATGGGGTGGTGAGGAGTCAATCATGAGATCAGGTCGGGCCTCAGTAATGTTCCCATTCACGTTTGGAAATGATCTTCAGCTTCTAAATTATGTACAAAGCTGCAGCAGCACTGAGAGAGATTGAAAAGAATAAGAAAATATATAACCACCCCAATTCCAAGATATGTAATTCCAAGATATGTAAAGCCACCCCTGTTCACTGGGGATAATGCTCATAAAGAAGGGCTCTCTGATCAGTTTGCGTGTTGAACCAACTTGGACACAGATTTAGGGTATTTGTGGCCTGCAAAAATGTCAAAAAGGCAAGGCAACTTTCTTATTTGAGACCATCTCTGATTTCAACCTGACACATTCCTTTCTCTCAATATCTCATTGCCAAAGTCTTTTTCTTGTTACTCTGCCCATATTTTGCCTCTTGTTAAATCTATGCAGATTGTCTCTGGCACTCCTGAACCCATGCAGTAAATTGATTTTCCTCAGATTTCTGCCCCAAATCTATCTTTTTCAGTTAAGAATTAAGATACCTGACTATCCAATACAATTTGCTACCTTCTCCATTTTTATCTCTTCGGTGGGACTATACTCTTAAAAATCTCCAAAGGGCATAGGCATTGAACAAGGTTTCCAGGAATTTAGGGATTTATAATGCAAATATGTCTGAGGGAAACAACATGGGGAAAATGAACCTAAACTGAATTTGATGGAATGAAATGTCACTGTTTTTTTCAGTCCTATTTCAAGCCCTGTGTTTAAAATGTGAGAAATCCATTCACTGCAAATTATATAACCCAGGCAAACATACAGTAAACAGCTCAATCAGGGAACCACCAATATCGTTCCCACCAACACTGACAGAGCAAGCTCCAAGTATACAAACAGAGAGCAAACCCCCACTTTTTGCTAGAATTGATGATATTACCTAGCTAGGTAATAAAATGTGTGCAAGAAAACAACCAAGCTCAGAGAGTACCAAGGACCCCACAGTTCAAATCTGAACTATAGATATTCTCTTCTATTGGAACATGTATAATATGAATAATTGTACATGTTTGTGATATTGTTTATTTGACAGGATGCAGTGGCTGGGCCAAATTGTGGAGAAAATACGGTCCTCGTTTACCTCCGAATGATCTTTGTTTATATATTTCTTCTGCTGATGTTGAAGAGATGCTTGATGGTTCTGGACTGAAGTATCAGACTTATGAGCTTCCATCAGACATGGACATTACAGATTGCTTTACTGAAGGGAGCAAAACTGGGGAACTTTTGCTTGATTTTTTGACAGAAACCTATAATTTCAGTAAAACTGCCCCTCTTGATCTAAAAAATGAACTCATTGAAGATCTTAAAAAGCCTGAATATGGTGAAAGGAGAGGTGACAACTATTTTTTTAATAACACTCTGAGCGCAATAATGATTGAATATTAAAATGGAGAGACTTACTTACAAACTTAATGTCACTGTGAAGTTGTTTAATATTTTAATATCTGGATTGTATGTGAAACCTGAGACAAATACAGACAGAAACACCCAAGTGGGATTTAGTATGTTGTGTCTCAAGTTATCATTGTTAAGAGTATCAATGACAGCATGTGTTTACAATGTTGCAAATAAATATTAATAAATTAAAATTAATAAATTAAAGTAAATTAAAACTTACTTCATTGAGATGCCTATCATTATTCCTATGTGAAGGTTCCATGTTGAGATGATGAATCAGATCTTGAAAAGACAGAAGCCTATATTCTGGTTGATGAAGAAAGAGTGGTTGCCAACGAGTTTGCACTTATGACTTGTTGCAGTGCCCTTCAATTGTGTAATCACCATGTATAAACACCATTTGAAACCTTCATGTATTCACTATTTGTAACTTTTCCTGCCAGCTTCCCCAGAAAGTCAATGGAGACGCTGCCATGTCTCCAAGGCATGCTGGAGCCATGACACCACACGTTGTGCCATGTCAGACTATGCTATTGAGGGGGGAAATGCTGTTAACTACCCAATCTGGGACTTTGTTCGATGGAGATAATGAGCCTTGCTGATGTCACACACTGAGCTGTTACAGCCTGCGGATGGTTGTAGACAAAGTGATTAGGATGCTGCCTGCTGAACTAACGATCTAGAAAGGGGTGAAGGGTCACTTCATAGGCGTAAATACAATGATGGAATATGATAGTTTGTACAAGTATAGTAAACAGGGGTAAACAATTAATGGCTAAAAGCTATAAGGGGTTACATGGTGATCAGATGTGATGCAGTAATGATCACCGGATGGTGGATAAACTCATTAAGTTGTTAACTGGTGTATAAATACATGGCTGCGAGGTGCGCCAGAGCTGACTTTAATTTCTTTTGGTTACTCGTTGTTACCTGAATCCAGAGCATTGTATGGATGAATAAAGACTCATTTGATCATTACCTTGAGACCTTTGTTTCCCTTCTTGTCTGAAATTTGGTGAAACAGCTGAGAGATGCTTGCAATGAAGGTTGCAGGTTGCTGGGATATCAGTCCTTTTGTGTTTGCACCATGTCAGTCACTTTTGAATGCCAAAAGATATTTATGTTATTCTTTAAAGCAGACAATGGATTCATATGGCTCTTATTATTACATACATTGAATCCCCGACCACCTCATGTTTTATAGATATAGATATAGATACTGTTTGCTGACTTTTAAATGTTTACAAAAATTATACATTATGAATTATTGAGGTCTTCTTGTTCTCTGAGCTTGCTTCTGTTCTTGTAGATATTTCATGACCGGTTTGGGAAGCATTATCAGTGCATGGGGGAAATTTTCTGGCTGTTTTTTTTGTCTTATCTGTCTTGTTTAGAACATTGTTTCTTCTTTTATTGCTTTTTTGGTGAAATATTTCTTCTTCTTTTATTGTTCTTGTTTATCTGATTGCTGTTTGCTGCTTGTTTGGGTGCTGGTCAATAGAAGTCTGATGAGAAAGGAAGTGTTTGCTTATTTTCTTGACTTCTCATCACTTCTTTTCTTGAATGGTTTGTGGTTTGGGTTTATCTCAATGTGTCTCTTAATGTCTGACTCACAGAGTGTAAAACATCTAGGATTTTTTTTTTTTGCATTTTGGGTCTAACATGTCTAGTTTCCCAATTGAAAATATGGTTGAAATTATCAGTGTGTTGTGAAACTAAGGAGTTTTCTTTTGACTAATCGTTAAAGTTCATGGATCTGTTCTCTTTTCATGAACTATTGTCCTTTTTTTATAACTTGTTGCATTATGATTAGGTCATTGATGGTTTCTCTGATTTGGTTGTTTACTTTCTGTATAGGGTTTGTATTTATGAGATTGTATGTTTACTTATAATTCAGCATTTCTTATATTTTTGGGGTGTAATGTGTTTTTTTTCTAATGAAATTGTGGTTGGGTTGTTGGGAGGACAATGATGGTTTGATCATTTTCTAGTGTTTTTAGGGCTGTTTTTTCTGCCTTGAAGTGATTCTGTTTCCTTATATGTTTGGTCAAAGGAATAATTCCTTCCTTTATGGAGGATGTTATGTTCTGAGGTAGATAAGAATGCCTAACCACCCATTCAGGTTCAGATACATCTTGGGACCTGTGAATCTTGTGATCTGAGATCATGAGGCCATCCAGTGCAGCAGTCAATACTAGCTGCAAAGGATACATTTTTTAAAATCATCAGGGGAAGGTTTATACTTTTGAAAGCCTTCCTGTAGCAACAGTTGAGTCCTAGAGGGCATACACAATTCTTCAATTGTTTAGAGGATTTGGCAAAATTGATTAGTTCACAAAGAAAGGGGAGGGGGTTGTTCCTCTTCCAGAAAGGAAAATTTTGATTGTATGCTAATTTGCATGCTCTGCCATTCATTCACAGATTACACTTCCTAAGTGACTGACATTTTCCATCTTGGAAATTCACAGGCAAGGAACTCAAGGGAGGTGGGGAGCAAAGTATTTGTTTAGCCATACAATAAGCATTCCTTCAACAAGACAGTTACAGTCTACTGAAGAAGAGGGTGATTTCTCCTTTTTTTTCTGGATTAAAAAACAATCTCTTATAACTATTTCCCAACCTTTAATGTTTTGCTATTGCTGTGGATGCAAAAGAATGTGGACATAAGAGCACAAAGCACACAGAGAAAGTGATAATAATTCTGCTTCCAATTAAAGTCTGTTGGTCACTTTCATAGTTCTCTTCATTCTGCATTTCTCTCATTAATAGAGATCTGAAAGTGTAGTGCTGTTGGCCTAGTTCCATTGGTGAGGGGGCATTGGATAATAGTTTATGCCTCATTCTTTCAAGCATAAGTACACAGATCTTTATATTTTCATGCAATTGTTGAATATATATTGCAGAATTAAACAAAGATTTATTCTAGCCATTAAAAGTCATAATTTGTTTTGCTGTATCCTTAGTGGGACATCTGTATAGAGTAGGAAGTTCTTTCTCATCTTCAATCCAATTAATCTGGAGAAAGAGGTAGTTTTTATTTTTTAACATGGTCTCATTTCCCCTTGATATAAAGCCCATGTCACACCGAACCAACGGATGCAAAGTGGATGTAAAACGGACAAAAAAGCTTGCCATCCGTTGGAAAACGCGATGTACTCACTACCTCCGTTTGGCTTCCTCTCTATCTGTCCAGCATCCGTCTATTGACGTTTTATCTGCTCCAAAAGTTTTGGGCTGCCTAAAACTTTTGCGCGGAAAATGTATCCAGTTCGTCCGTTCTGCATTCCGTCAGCCATACCGTTACGCATCCGTTACGGCATCCCGCTATATCCGCTAGGCCATCTGCTACGCATCTGCGCAACTCACATCCACCTGGACGCAGGGGGAGAAAGCGGAACGGATGCAGAACAGATACAGAACGGATGCAGAACGGATGTCAAGCGGAAACAAAGCGTTTAAAACGGAAAAAAAACGTTCGCAGAGGGAACCGATCTGGATATTAAGGATGTCTACAGGATGCCTAGAGGAATGCCTTAGCGGATGCAAGGACACCTATACTGCCTATAAAAAGGTGGAGCAAATCGTCTGCATCCCACTTTCAGACACAGCAGCCCACCTGTGCAGACCCTGCAGCCTTCATCTGGCTCTCCTCTTCCACAGCATCCCAGTCATGTCCACCCGTGGATTGTGACAAAGTCTTTCGGCAGCCACCATCCTTCTGCAACAGTGTGAAACCATCTACAGGCTCTGTGAACTCTACTACGGAAGAAAAAGGAGCCACCAAAAAAAGTCTGGGTCCAAAGATGGTTCGCCAGAAGAGGCAGAGGGACGGACTGTACAACAAGCTGATGGTGGAGCTCAGGAGCGAAGACAACTCGGGCGTTCCAGAACTTCATGAGGATGCCTCCAGCCATGTTTTGGACGAACCTGTGCAGCGGCTGACAACCCAGGTTGACCAAGACAAACACCAACTTCCCACCCAGCCTGTAACCTGGGTTCAAGTGGCACTCACTCTGTGCCACCTGGCCTCAGGGACCACCTACAGGAGCATGCAGTACAGCTGGAGGGTGCCACCCAGCACCATCAGCTTTGTGGTCAGAGAAGTGGTGCAGGCCATCATCAAAGAATACAAGGAGGCAGCTCCTCCAGTGCCCCTCCACTGAAGAAGAATGGAAGAAAGTTGCAGAGCAGCGGTATCAGAAGTGGAACTTCCCCACACCGTTGGAGCCATCGATGGCAAGCACGTGGCCTGCAAAACACCACAGCCAAGTCGGGGTCCACTTATCAACAACTACAAGGGCTTCTTCAGCATCATCCTCTTTGCCTGGTCGACTGCTGACTACAGATCAATGTACATTGATGCTTCAGGCAACGGCTCATCTTCAGATGCCCAGGTATACACACCAGTCACCTCAAGGAGGGGCTGGAACGCAACCTCATGGTGGCTTCCCAGATCCAGACCTGCTGTCCAATGACACGCAAGATGTGCCCTACTTCATCGTGGGGGATGATGCCTTCTCCCTCACAACCTACCTCATGAAGCCCTACAACCTCCAAATACCTCACCCGTGAAGAGAGGATCTTCAACTACAGGCTTTTCAGGGCAAGACGGGTGGTGAGAAAAGCCTTTGATCCTGGCAACAGGTCCAGGTACTTCTCACCACATGCAGCATCGCCACAGACCGTGAGGAGGATTGTGGGAAGCTTGCTGCATCCGCAACAATCTCATGTGGCACCCGCTACCCAGTGTTGCAAGAACAGGCTTGTGGACCGTCAACAAGGCAATGGGGAATGGAGCCTGGGGAATGGAGGCAAGGGCAAAACCTGATCGACACTGCGGATGTGCAAGGCCCAACAGAGCCTCATGAGGCGAAGAAGCAGTGCAACCTCGTGAAAAAGCTGGTGCAACTCCCCAGCTGGAGCAGTGGAGTGGCAAGACAGGATGGTAAATGCTTAATGGATACTTTCCTTCAGCCTGTCTCATCACACGGATGAGATTGGGGCATGTATGTTTTGGCTGGCCTAGCAATGAACACGGCGTTTAATAAAGAGTTGTGTTTTATGTTGACATTGTGTGGATGATTGATTATATCGTTATTGATAATAATGGGCCAAAGGTATGGCACCTGGGAGGGTGGACCAATACAGTCCACTATGCCTTGCACTGGAGGTTTATTCTATCCCAACTGCCTATCCTACCCATCCCATAGCTATTACCCATCCCACAGGTATCCTAACCCATTCCAAAGCTATCCTTACCCATCCCACAAGCAAGCAAAGGCTTAAACCATTTCTAAAAGTTTTCCAGCAAGACTTATTAAAAAAAAGAAATGAAAAGCAAGTGTGTGAATCAAAAATAGACTTTATAAACAACAAGCTATAAGACAAAAATGAGTCTCTGGCACTCCTCTTGGTCCTCAGTCTCAGGGTGAAAGGTGCAGGTGCTGTGGAGGTGGCTGGTGCTGGAGTGCTTGTCATCAGCTCCTCCAGAAGCAGAAGCAGCAGAAGCCCCAGCCCCAAGAAGAGCGAGCCTGTGCTGCAGAAGCCCCAGAAGAACCAGAGTGAGGCCAGGGGGCAGGATGGTAGCCCTGTCCCTCTTGCCAGGGCTGGCAGCAGATGGCTGAGGCTTGCTGCACTTCCACATGGTTGTGGGGGTTGCTGGCTGGCAGGGGAGGCTGGCAGGAACCAAGGCTGGCAGGGAGGGTGGCAGCAAGGCTGGCAGGAAGGCTGGCAGGCAGGCAGGCACCAAGGTGGCAGGCAGGCAGACAGCAAGGGCTGCAGGCAGGCTGGCAGGCAGGCATGCACCAAGGCTTGCAGGAAGGCTGGCACCAAGGCTGGCAGGAAGGCTGGCAGGAAGGCAGGCACCAAGGCTCGGCAGAAGGCTGGCAGGCATGAGAGGCACCAAGGCTGGCAGGCCAGACATGAACCAAGGCTGGCAGAAGGCAGGCAGCAAGGCTGGCAGGCAGACTGGCTGGCAGCAAAGGCTTGCAGGCAGGCTGGCAGCAAGACTTGCAGGGAGGCTGGCAGCAGGCTGGCAGCAAAGGCTGGCAGGCAGATATGCAGGCAGGACAGGCAAGGCAGTTCGATGTGTCTGGAAGCAGGTCTTTCTCTGAATGGTGACCTGCTTCCGAGCTGCTTCCATTATATCCAGGGGGCTTGCGCAATGCATCCCCCGGGCATGCCAATTAACGCAGGCATCCGTTTGGCTTCTGCTGTGCATCCGCTAAAGCTTCCACTCTTGCATCTGCTTCATCCGTTCTGCATCCGCTCTAATCCGTTCCGCCGTCTGCTTTGCTGAGGCCCCCGAAGCCCTGCAGTTGCGCCATCCGCTCCCATCTGCTTCCATCCGCTGGGCTTCCGTTCTGCATCCACTTTGCATCCGCCTGCGTCCTCCCCAGCGTCCCCCGCGTCCGTGTTATCCGCTCCGGTTATGCAAATTTTTGCCCCTTTTGAGAGCGGATAACAACGGATGGAACATGTTGCTCGTCCTTTGTGTCCTTTTTGCATCCATCGGCCAGTGTGACATGGGCTTAAACAAGGAGTCTTCAACCATGATTGCCTCATTCTTGGCAAGAGGATAAAGCATGCCAAAATAAGATATAGAACTGTCCTCCTTGCTATTGGTAAAATGCAGTGAGATGAGATCATTGGAAAGCAGGTAAGCTTAATTAAGGTTCATAGCCTACATAAGCTAGTTCGAAGCCCCCATGGGATGGAACTTCGATGCAGACCTTGAAGTGTGTGAGTATGTGGGTGCTCAGGGGTGGGATTCAATTTTTTTAACAACTGGTTCTCTGGGTGTGACTTAGTTGGTGGGCATGGCTTGATGGTCATGTTATTGGCTGGGCATGGCCAACTCAACATCACTCATCGAGGCATGCATCTCCTTGCCTGGCCTCTCGTGACTGTGGGGATACTGCAATAGTTGTAAGAGGGAAAAATTGTCATAAGTCACTTTTGTCAGTGCCATTGTAACTTTGAATGGTCACTCCATACAAACAAAGTACCAGCAAAAGATGGGAAAAAAACTCCAGAGAAGTTCCTGAGACAGGAAGTCTCGTCCTGCCAAGAATGTAATAAGGGTTAACAGAGAGGCAGTTTCTGNCCAGAATGTTTCCTTCCTGCCTTCCTTACAGGATTAGGCCAGTAATTTCTTCTAACAACTGGTTCTCCGAACTGCTGAGAATGTTAACAACTGGTTCTAGCGAATAGGTGTGAACTGGAAGAATCCCACCCCTGTGGCTGCTCCTCCAGGGTTTCCTGACTGGCAAAAGTGCGACAGGGTCTTTCTTTGTCTTACTATATTATTCTTTGAATTATACCATTCTATGATTACTCTTTGATTGCTGTCTAATTTTACACTATTGTTATTTTCTTGTGAATGCAAAGGAGACATCTAGAAGTTATTGAACTGTAACTCGTGGCAGCCCAAGCATGCATGGTCAATGCTAAGAGAACTTGGGAGTTATAGTTTGTGTTGGGCTCTGACTTCAGCCTTTGGAGAACTGGCTATAAAAGAATCCATCCACCCCTTTTGAAGCTGTGTGTAGGAGATGACCAGGCTGAGTCCAAGGGTGAGGTCAAATGAGTCATCAGTTTGGAGTCACCTCATTCCCACAAGGGTTCTAAGTCTAGCCCACTATGAATTCTGTTGACTCTTGTCTATTGCCAATTTGCCTTGACTGTTAGTAGTTCAGATTCTTATGAACTATGTATAGGTAGCATGAAGTAAACTCATTGTACTTTTGAACCCCCATGGCCCCTGGTTTCTTGCACCTGACATGTGTCCTTCATGGTAGAAAGTTCTGTTGTCAGGAAGCTTTTTTGTAACATCTAGATGAAATCTGTATTTTTGTAAGTTCTAATCACTGGTTTTAGTTTCATCCCCTGGAATACAACTCATCTTCTCCATTCCAGATTTCTGATATGGAAGAGTGATACTGTATTTCTCCTTTAATATTTGTTCCCTAGCTTAAATAGATGCAGACATTCAAACTATTAACAGGACTGCATCAACATTTCCATCATAATGGTTTCTGTTCTCTAATTCAGTTCCAGTTTGTCAATATTCTTCTTAAAAGGCAATGTCCAAAATGGGATATAATGCTCTAGATGTGTTCAGTCTATGATGAACGCTTGTGTAGAACAGCCTAAGATATTTTACAGCCTGAGCCACAGATTAAGAGGACAGATCTCCTTCTATTCCTTCTAGAAGGCCTGACTACATTGGCTGGAGAATGTATTAACCCTGAAAATGTTGCCCTCAAAAGCCCAATTTGGAGAAATAATATTTTCTTGGACCCACTTGAGGTGGCTCCTTACTTTTGCCTAATGATGGAGCTTGCTGTCCACAGGATGGTTAAGCGAAAGGCAACCTAGACAAATCACCAGCCTCAGCCTTCTTTCCTTATCTCAACAATTCCCCCTGTAGCTAGACCTCATGGTTTGTAGACCAAATAACTTTATTTTCAATTTATCAAGCTGCTGAGTCCTTAGTGGTATCCAAGATTTTCCCTTCATGCTCCTTTCTTTTGACTGGAAATCATTAAGTTACTCATCCTAAACTTTGACGTATCACATCTGAATAATCCCTACAAACAAATTAACAGGTTTCTCAAATGTTGTCATTGCTTGTCTACCCCCAACCCCACCGAGCCTAGTAGATGTATCCATTTTATTATAGCAAGGTCTTTCCTTCATAGGCTCCACCTCTATATCAATATATTAGTAGTGTGGAGCTTTAATGTTTCATAAGAATATACTTGTTCTCATGAAAAAGATGAATATCTAATTTTTATATCTTCATTTGTACGTTGTGCCAAAATTGTCTTAAATATTTTGTTATGGATGGAGGAGCTTTCTACCAATTTAGGCTTCTGCTTCCTTTCACTCTCCTTCTCTCTGGTCTGGAGAATGTTAACATAAATTGTAGCATAAATCTTTGCCTTATAGAGTAGCAGAAGGCACATATAAAAACCCATATCTTTATTGCACATATTTCCCATTAACCATAATCTATTAGTAATTGAAGTTCATTACAAATTCTTGTAGGCTTTATTGCTATCATGCTGCATGACATAGTGAACCTGGCTTGCATAACAAGAAGCCCTTGCTGGGAATATCCTATTAACAATGACAGTGCATTTGTCATTGCGATAATAAACCCAAGAACTGCCTGTAGATTATAAATTATTGTGATGCCATTTGCAACACTGTAGTTTAAAGTTTTGTCAGGCCTTCCATTTTAAAGACCCCCATTTTTCAGTGAGTTATAACTCAACCATAAAAGTTTGCAGCACGTTTAAATTTGGCCTATAAGGACTTATCCCAAGAGATCGAAAAAAGACTAGGCAAAAATGTATAAAAGAAATCAATGAAAGTCTAATTTGACCCCTAGTTAAATTACACAAATAGAAGGCTAATAGATAAAAGGGATGCTCTTTGTTTTGCATTAGTGCATACTCTTAGCCTATTCGGTTTTTAAAATAACATTTAATGAGTAACTGCATGTTGTGATTGCAGTGAATTTAAGGCTCAACATTCTAGGTATTTAAACAATAGTTTAAGAGTTTGGCAACCAGCTGGGAAACCCTGTGTTGTATTTCCTAAGCCTCTCCCTCTGTCCACACGAATTTTCTCTGGCACAACATGTACTCCAGTTATTATTTTTACAGACTTTATGTTTGCTTTGATCTTAGCCATGGTTAATGTCAGTTCCACTTAAGTAGGATTTGTGAACTCATTTGAAACACAGGATAGGAGAATGCACTCAGTTAAAATGGTTTTGGTAAGGACTGTACAAATATAAATCTTAGCGCAATGGTTATCAGGAAAAGAGAAAGAGTACAGCTGAGAGAAGGAAGTATAGGAAAATACACAAATAAAAAATGAGAAACATTAATTCAACAATGATTGGGTAATTATGTTTAAATATGAACAATTGTTTCATAGCATGTTGAGAGGTAATATCAAAGAAGGACAAGCAAAATCCATTCTGATCCTAGAGTGAGGAAAGCACTTTTAAGGCACTTTTCTGCCTTAAAATTACTTGTACCTCACTTTCTTCATTTGCAACAATGAAAACAATTATATTGATTCATGATACTATTGCCAGTGAGACTCTGTGGTTCTTGAACAAAACATAATGCCCACCCAACCTGTGCTGCTCTAAATTCTTGAAGTGGTCAAATGGTTAGATTTTAGTGCTGATATTTAAGCTTCAAAATATAGCAAAGAAAGAATTGAGATTCTTTCTTTAGGGGATTTGAGGCTAAAAGAAGGACGAAGAGTAACATGATAGTAGTGTTCCAATATCTGAGGGGTTGCCACAAAGAAGAGGGAGTCAAGCTATTCTCCAAAGCACTTGAAGAAGCAATGGATAGAAACTAATCAAGGAGAGAAGCAACCTAGAATTAAGGAGAAATTTCCTGACAGAACAATAACTGTCTCCTTTACACATCCAAATGTTTTAGATTTTGATAATACTGTAAGATATAAAAACTTACCACATGAAACCGGAGAGTTAAAGGGTAGGAGCCAAATACAAATCCAAGGAAAAGAGAGAGCATCTTGGCCCTATGCACAGATACAAACTCATTATAAAAAAGATAAAGAACAATTCGATTTTAATATGATTTACTAAGAATTAGACAAGATTTGGCATGGAGAGGAAAGGAAATTGATTAGTAAAATATACAAATATCTTTTGGATTATAAATTAAAAGAAGAAACAGTTAAGGAATGTATGATAATCTGGGCAAAAGACATGGGCCACAGTATTGAATTAAACATACATATTTGGGAAATAAATTACAGACTAACCATGTCAGTCTCATACAAAGAGAATTTGTATAAAATTTGTTTATCATTGGCATTTGCCACCTGCAAGATGTTTCCAAATCTCCCGCCAAATTGTTGGAAGTGTAACTGCATCCAGAGAACATACTTCCATTTGTGGTGGACATGTCCATATGCACAGAAGTTTTGCAAAAACATTAGAAATTGGATTCTAAACATAACTAAACAAGACATAAAACTTGAATCTGAAACCTTCCTGCTGGGTATGATAGATTCAAAAATGAAAAAAAAAACACCAATATTTAATTTTGCACATTATAACAGCAGCCAGAATAAGCTATGCACAAAATTAGAAAGTGTCTACTATCCCTTCAGAGGAGATGGTTATTAAAAAAATTCACGAGTGCGCAGAGATGGGATAGCCTAACTAAATTACTAAAAAACAACCAAGATAGTGACTATTATAAAACCTGGAATTGCTGGTATGAATGGTTAAAGAAAAGGCAATATTTGACAACTGGATAAGTTATGAAATTATGGAGGATGTGCGTTTAATCATAAAGTATTCTGTGAAATTAAAAGAATGAGGAAGGTATTGTAACAAGGTAAAACATGTCAATGTTAGGGGGTGGGAAAAATGTGTAACCATTGGTCAACACCTGCTGCAAAATGTATATATGTATATATATTTGCAGGTCTTGGCATGTTCAAGTCTTTTCCCATGTAAGATTGAGAGCATCTTGGCAACGTTTCGATGAGGTCCCACTCGCCATCTTCAGGCTGGTGCTTTCGGCTTCGTGCTTCGTGCTTGTGTGAGCAAAGCATGATCGGAGCTGCCGTCTTCCTATGTATACTGGTGGGGAGGTTGGCTGTGTTGTCATTTCTTGATTGGTTGATCAACCAATCTCTTGTTCGAAATGGTATTGAGTCTCTTGTTTGAGCAGGGAATTAGATTAGAAGACCTCCAAGGTCCCTTCCAATTCTATTATTCTACATTCTGAAATGGAAATTCAGTGCTTCCCAGAGATTAAATTCTAGGATGAGGGATGTCCCTACTCTTAAAACAGTTCCCCAAATATCCAAGCAACCAGATGAAAAAAAAAAGATTCCTTTTGAGGTAACACCATTTTGTCATGGAAAAGCTATCAGTGAATAGCTGATCCACAGGCACACAGAAATATTGCCCAGCCTTAGTCTGAAGACGGGTTTTAGATGTTGGCTTTGGAGATTTACGAATAGATGAAGCACATAAAGCAATTTGAAATATTTATTTATTAATTTATCTCTGGAGTTCCAAATCCAGTGATAGCAGTGACTATCTCATGATCTATTGACCAAAAGGGGTTAGTCCATACTCTTTGTTTATCACCCTACATCTTCTGCTAATCTAAAATGCTAATCTGAGATTGTGTCCTACCTACTTTTCCAGGAACCAATAAAGTACATGTTGTTTGGATCCTAACTCCATTGGGTAGGATGTAGTTAGTTAGATATTAGGCTTTATTTACCTAGTGGTTATGTCCTGTATCTAAATCTCTTTTCTCCTATAGTTATAAAACCTGTTCTTTAATAATTTAGAGAATTACACACACACACACACACACACACACACACCACTTCAATCTCCAGCCATTTGTAAATTTTAATGCATAAAATCTAGATACATTTATTGCATTGCTTTACTTTTTTCCACAGCTACGTATCAAACATTTTTATTTTTATTGGTGTGCTTCCATTGGCAAAGACTTTTTAAATGTTTTAATATTATTTTAATAATATTGCCAATATGTAGGAAGCCATTCAAACATTAAATTTTCCTCAGGTAAAACAATATTCTTGAGAGAGTGAAGAAGAATGTATATACTGTATGTAAAAATCCCTCAGATTTTTAACATAATTCTTCACCAGCTGTAACTAACTATTTTTCAGCTTCTATGCCTATAAAGTGCACTGAGTCTTAAAATACAGCAGATGTTTTCATTGATTGCAGAATATATTTTTACCACAAGTCATATAAAAAGTTTGAATATATATTGCATTTTTCATTTCCAATTGTCCCAAAACACGTCAGTGTCTTGAAATGTGAAAACCACTTCACCTTACGCAGAGGTGCTACATGCTCTGGAGTGAAATCTAACAGCTGTTTAAGAGCCCTCAGCACTATTACCCAACAATTTATGTTAGGGAGTAGAACTGAAAGCTTGCTAATTCTGATAGAATTGAAAAGAGAAAGAGAGAGAGAGAGAGAGAGATATAGAGAGTATAATTAGCTTAGAGAGGGTTGTTGAAGATCATGCTTTGAAAATGAATGCATATATATTTAAGAGTAGGGTTATTATGGTGCTGAAGAAGACTCTTGAGAGTCCCTTAGACTGCAAGGAAATCAAATCAGTCAATCCTAAATGAAATCAACCCTGACTGTTCTTTGGAAAGATGCTGAAGCTGAAATATTTTGACCACTTAATGAGAAGAGAGGACTTATTGGAAATACCCTAATGTTGGGAAAGATTGAAGGTGAAGGGAAAAGAGGACAGCAGAGGATGAGATAAGAATATATAAAATAAGAAAGTTGGAAGGGACCTTGGAGGTCTTCTAGTCCAACCCTGCTTAGTCAAGAAACCCTATACCATTTCAGACAAATGGTTGTCCAATCTCTTCTTTAAAACTTCCAGTGTTGGATCATTCACAACTTATGGAGGCAAGTTGTTTCACTGTTGAATTGTTCTGTCAACTTAGTTCTAAGTTGCTTCTTCCTTGATTAGTTTCCATCCATTTCTTCTTGTCCTCCCTCAGGTGCTTTGGAGAATAGTTTGACTCCCTCTTCTTTGGGGCAGCCCCTGAGATATTGGAACACT
>BHFT01027073.1:0-23148 GCA_004320025.1 Laticauda laticaudata
AAGGTAGCCAGCAGCAGGAAGAAGCACAGCAGCGAGCTAGGAGATAGCATACCAGCAGCCAGAGGAGAAGCAACCACCACCACCGAAGCAGCCACAGCCAGTAGCATAAGCCACCAGCCCAGCACCAGCCGAGCACCAAGCAACACCAAGCCGAGCAAGCACACAGCAGCTTACAGAGTCACTAGCTGCCAGGCGGGTAGCGGCGATTGAGTGAGTTCTGCTCCTTCTTGCCCAGTGGCCTGGCCAGGAAGTAGGCACAGGGACTTCACTCTTCTTCCCCATGGTGTTCCCTCAAGATGTCTCTGGGCAGCAGGTACTTTTCCTCTGTAATTGGTGAACCTTGCTTGTTACCGAGCTGCAATCCTTTATATCCATGGTGCGAGCTTATGCAATTCATCCTCCCCCTGCATGCGCAGTGAATGCTAATTTGCACTCCCGCTAACGCATCCGCTATAGCATCCTAATAGGGCGTCATGTGATGCATCCGCCGTCCATACCGGTTAACGCGCTCCGACACTTCGCTGTTTCTCCCACACAGAAAGCCACTTGCGGGATATGTCAACCTTGCCTTCCATCTGACTTTCATCCGCACTAGGCTTCCGTTAAAACTTCACGCCTTTAATCATCCCCGCTATATATCCCTCCCCATGGTACCGTTCTTTCTGTCTATGTCTGCCCTCTGTCTTATCACAAATTTGGGGATAACAATGGATGGAAAATTTGCTCATCCGCTGTGTCCTTTTTACATACGTTTTGCATCCGTCGACCAGTGTGACCTACTCTTAAGGCCTCAACTGTTGTTTGAGCAAGATGGTTATTCTGTCATGTCTTAAACTCTAAACTTATCAGAGACTTCTATTTGCACCAACTGCCTGGAGTACTTGTGAGTGATCTCAGGTCCTCTCCTTGTCCAGAGAGGTTTAAAGAGGTGGTCTACTTGCCAAATGGGATGTGGTGCTCAGTGGCTGAGATGTTCAGCTTGTTGATCAGAAAGGTCAGCAGTTCGGCAGTTCGAATCCCTAGTGCCATGTAACAGAGCTGAGCTCCGATCTTCCAACTAGCAGTTTGAAAGCATGTAAAAATGCAAGTAGAAAAATAGAGACCACTTTGGTGGAAAGGTAACAGCGTTACATGTGCCTTCCGCATTAAGTCATGTGGCCAGATGACCACAGAGATATCTTAGGACAGTGCTAGCTTCGATTTTGTAATGGAGATGAGTACCACCCCCTAGAGCCAGAAATGACTAGCATGCAATGACTAGCATGCATGTGCAAGGAGAACTTCTACCTTTACTTTACTTGCAATTTTTTTGGCCTTTGCTACAGTCTTTATTTCTGTTTTTCATGGAGCATTCTTCAGTCCATTATTTTTCCTCCAGAAATACATAAAAAATATATATATTCTAATATGCATATTGCTCCAGAAAATATAATCAAGTTCAATATATTTGATTTTTTGCTTTCTTTTTGCTTTATTCCTTTATTTTTTCTTCCTTATTTTATTTCAATTTGGATTTAGTTTTCAACTTTGTTTTTATAAAAAGTTTCCATAAAATTATATTAAAAAAAAAAGATTGGAAGGCAGGAATTCTTAAAATAAGATTCAGAATGAGAGTTAAGGCAGAGGAGATGTCCGCCAAATAAATTTAAGACAAAGCAAGCTATCTTCTGAATCACAAAATCAGAAGCCAAACTTAATATTGAGAGCCTTACTATAAGAAGGTAAAATAATATTACTATTTCTTTCACTTCAGAGAATATCCATACTAATATTCCCTGGTACTCTATCACTATCACATCTCCCCAAATCTTTATCACTCTTCTAATATCTATTGACATGTTTTCTTATGAACGAACTTCAAAACTGATATTTAGATAAAAAATACATTTGGGTACATGAAAATGAAAAAAAAAAGCGAATAATGTAATACTAGAGAGTGAGCATAAACTACACAGGTATTCATAACTGCTGTTAAGAGTTCAGAAGTTACTTTTTGTAGCTTTTTTATCTCATTCCTTGTCTTTTTTCTTTTCCTTTATTTTTTTTCCTTTCTTTTTTCTTTAAATTTCGAATTTTACTTTGTAAAAAAGGTTTGCTAATTAAAACTAACTTAAAAAGGAGAAAATACACAAAAATTCATATACTTCTATACCACATGCATTTCTAACATGTGATGAACACTACTGATTATCTGCATTAGCATGGCATTTTAAATTTGTTTCTCTAATTTTCCATGTTCCCATCAGTTTTAATTATCTTTTAAAATCCTATTGATTTTGAAAGAGGAAATTGAAATATATCCTTTGCTTTCTTATTATGATTAATTATGATTATGATTAATAAACTCAAACTTGCATAAATTGCATTTGTTCACAAGCCAAGTTTACAAGGTTTAAAAAGATGAAGAAAAGAATGTCAAACCAGAGATAGAGATGACTTCCTTCAGAAAATAGAAGGTCAGCCATAATGAGAACAACAACAACAACAACAGCAACAACATGCACACACACAGAGATAGACACACGTACTCAAAAAACCAAAAACCTACTGTCAAATTCTTCCAGACTTTTATTTTCTTATATAATCCACAAAATAAATCATTGCTAGTCAAGTCTAGCCAGACATGGGATATCTGGCAGCATACAAATCTTGAGAGAAATAAATAAAATTAGAGTAGATAAAGGAAAAGGAAGGAAAGGAAAGGTAAGGAAAGGAAAAAAGAAAGGAAAGGAAAGGAGGGAGAAAGGTAGGTAGGAAGGAAGGAAATCAAATTCACATGAACTTTAAGATGAAGAAGAAAAAAAAATCAAAATCAGGATTTATCCACATGAGGAGAATTTATGATGAGCATGATAGTATTTACATTTTCATTTCCACAGAAGAGCGTGACTGAATAAGGTAGGAAAGTAATAGGGAGATTAACTTAGACAATAACTACCTGCTAAGCCAGCTGGTGCGGTCTTTCAGGAAGGAATAAATGGGTCAACATATTCCTTCATCAGCATTTTTCTTCTCTAGCCAAACCACCTGCCTTCCTGAAAGGCAACATGTAGCCCCACTGGAACCAAATTGCATTATTAAAGAGACAGATTTCTAAATTTGTGGCCTACTTAGACTCTCTTCACCCCACCCTTAGAAAGCAACTATACCTTGTCACGAGGAAGTCCTTCTCTTGATAAATGTGTTTCAAGCAAAAGTACACTCCTTTTAGCTGTCATGAAAATGTGTGCAGTATATTGGATTTTAATTGCTGGACAAAGTGGCATTATATTAATCCTCTAAGATGATGTGTTAATAAATTCTGTATGGGCTTCAGCTTTATCCTCCCCCTCCTTCTCTTTGAACTCTTCAACAATACGAACAGGTTGGCAGTGTCAAAGATTACTTTTGAAATGTTTGTATCAAATTTCATAGCTGGATTCCTCCTCCCCTCCAACAACCTTCTTGGTACAATGTCTGGGTTTTAGATAAGAAGCTCTATTCTAGCTGCTTTGTTTTATGTTTGCTTTTAAATCTAGACAAACAGCAACTTGTTATTGGAAGAAATATCCATCTGGTTCAGTTCCAAGCTGAGAGGAAGACACTGCAAATAAAATGAAGGCTGGAGGCTGATCAGAAAGAAGGTCCATTTATTGATGAAAACAGGACCACATGAGTTCTGGGCAGCTGACAAAATGGAGTTGAGAGTGGGTGAGCTTTTGTACCTTCTTGGGCTTTTTATTTGTGCTTCCTGTTCTTCTGCAAGAACATGTCCTTTAATATTCTATTGGCTGTTGTCAGATTCATAAGGAATCATGAAGGGGTCATGTAGGGGTCATAGCTGGCTCTATAGGCAAAAGAGGAAATGCAAATCCTCGGTGTTCATCTGAGCTAACTTGCTTGAAGTTTGGACTGCTCTGAGGGTGGTGCAATGAAGGGGCTTTTGTTCTAAAACAGTGTTAGATAGTTCCTATTGTGGCTTAAGGGTTTTCATCCTGTGTTGGATCTTGGCTGAGGGGCTGCTTCTAATTGTACCATTCTGCATTTGTTTCAAAATATCTTGTCTTGAATAGATTATCAAATCTGCATTTCTAAAAGCTGGCCTCCTCAATTTCTGCTTGGAGACCATGGAGACTGGGGCTTCTGAAAAAAAAAAATCTCCATTTTTCATTTAGGAAAATATAATATTTTGCCTTTTTAACATCTCTCAAAATATTTCATTTTTTCTGGGGTGTACCTTTAAAGGTATGAAATATGGAGGGAAAGTATACATATGTAGTTAGTTGATTTGTCCATCCTGTGTTGGATTTCATCCCCATCATTTTCAAACCACCAGATGCAAAGTCTTATTAGCTAGGAAACTATAGGATTAAAGTCCAAGAGATATGTAGGATATATAGAATAGATGATAGATAGATAATAGAAAAAAGGTGACAGATAGATAGATAGATAGATAGATAGATAGATAGATAGATAGATAGATAGATAGATAGATAGATAGATAGAAAGAGGTCGGTAGCTTGTTAGCTCTCTAGCTAGCTAAGTAGATAGGTAAATAGATAGGTAGGTGGATAGGTAGGTGGATAGGTAGGTGGATAGGTAGGTGGATAGGTAGGTGGATAGGTAGATGATAGATAGAAAGAGAGAGAGAGAGAGAGATGCACTTAACAGATAATGTTGTTGTAAAAGAAAAGAATACAGAGAGAGAAGAGAGGGGGGAAAGATTTATCTTCACTAGGGTTAACAGCTCAACAGATAACAGATAATCACAGTTGGAAGGTACCTTTATCGGTCATCTAGTCCAACCCCCTACCCAAGTGGGAGACCCTAAACCATTTCTGACAACTGGTAGTCCAATCTCTTCTTGAAAGTCTCAAGCGATGATACTCCCACAACTTCCGAGGGCAAGCTGTTCCATTGGTTGATTGTTCTCACTTCATCTTTCTTCATCTAGCTGTTCTGATTAGAGTTTCAATTTCATCCCAAATCAGTGATGGATAAAAAGAAAACTTATAATGGTGTTGCTTCAGGGTCAACAAACTATGATTATTTCTGAATTATCAGCTGTGTGACTGCATTCTGTACCCTTCAATTTGTCGTATTTATTGACCCCCTCACCCACATAGTTACAAAATGTAGCTTTGCTTGATTCAGATCAGTGGTGGGATTCAAAATGTTTTATTACCAGTTCTGTGGTGTGGCTTGGTGGTGTGGCTTGGTGGGCATGATAGGGGATAGATCCTGTAAAATCCCAATTTCCTCCCCACCCCACGAACCTGCTTTCCAGCTCCATTCTCTTGAGGAGGGCAACCAAAGAAGACCCAGACAATCAGCTGGGACTCAATGGGAGGCAGAGAATAGATGGAGTTGGCAGGGCCAGTCAGAGGTGGTATTTGCCAGTTCTCTGAACTACTCAAAATTTCCACTATTGGTTCTCCAGAACTGGTCAGAACCTGCTGAATACCGCCTCTGATGATCTCAGTTCTACAGGAAGTTGTACTCTTATATTTATGGATACTCAGGCACGCTATGTTTGATCTTAGCCAAAAGATTGAGAAGGATTTAATGGTAAATGGCTAAAAACTGATCTGGAATGATTGACAGATTTTAATCAATTACCATGATAGCAAAGCTACAGAAATAATACCAAGAGCTGAAGGGCACAATGTATTTTTATTTATTTATTTCCAAAATGTGCTGCTTTCATGAAATAAGTCAAGCTTTCCAAATCTAAACAACAGTTAGTTGGGGATGAGGGGGCTGGGGTGCTAAGAGATTCCAAGCATAAACAAAACCCATAGAAAACAATCAAAGTAATTAGAAACAGATGGGCTACGTAATATGCAGCCTGAGTTTGAATAGTAGCTAAAATACCATGTGAACATCTGAAAGTCAAAGCTATTCTCCCTGGACTGAGTTGTGAAGGGTTGGCTTGCAGTAAAAGCTCCTGATGTTCAGAAGGAGAGTTCAAGATCTAGGATTTGTGAATTAATCAGCATATTCATGCGATGGAAAAGGTTACCTGTGGCATAATGTTGGCCGAATATTAATTTATTGAAGAGTTGTCCATGTTGTCAAAGAAGGAGAAGGAGATGGGGAATGGGAAGGAAGGAAGGAGGGAAGGAAGGGGGAGGAAGAGGAGCTCAAATCCAGAACTGTAAAACAAAACAGGGATAAAATGTAACTGCTTCTGGATATCTTTTTTCCAGGCGGATATTTAAAAATCTCCACTGAGTAGATTATTTTTACATACGAATAAAGTTTTTTTAATCTTGTGTGATGGTGCTGGGCCAGAATGAGAAATTTGTGGAGGAAAATATGCTGCAACATATTTGGCAACATGACAACATTCAGCAGCTACCATCTTTGATAGCATAGCATTAAAGCAATGCTTTACTTTATGATAAGGGCCTGGAAGCTAAACCATACAACCCATGATAGCAGAAACTAGATATGTCTAATCTAAGGAAAAGAAGAGGACACAATCAAGAGTTGTTTCAACATAAAGAAAGGAGAGAGGAGAGGAGAGGAGAGGAGAGGGGAGAAGAGAAGAGAAGAGAAGAGAAGAGAAGAGAAGAGAAGAGAAGAGAANGGAGCACCTACAACTTCTGGGGGCAAGTTGTTACACTGGTTGATTGTCCTCCCTGTTTGGAAGTTTCTCCTTAGTTCTAGGCTGATTCTCTCCTTGATTTGTTTCCATCCATTGTTTCTTGTCCTGCCCCCTATGGTGCTTTGGAAAATAAGTTGACCCCTTCTTCTTTGTGACAGTTTAGACATTGGAACACTGCTATCATGTCATGGGAGCGTCATCACTTGAGACTTTCAAGAAGAGATTGGACTCCCATCTGTCAGAAATGGTGTAGGGTCTCCTGCTTGGGCAGGGGGTTGGACTAGATGACCTTCAAGATCCCTTCCAACTCTGATTATCTATTATCTGTTATGTCACCTCTAGTCTTTCTTTTCATTAAACCAGACATACCCAGTTCCTGCAACCTTAGGGTTAAGGCTCATTATGTCATTAAAAACCCTATCGGAAGTTTAACTGCAGATAAGAACTTTGATGTTCCCAAAGTAACTTTCCCAAAGTGATAAGGAACTGAAAGCCTTTAACAATGAAAACCACCAATGCACGTATCATCTATAATATGCAGTTGGAGCAAGCTTAAAAGTAAAGGGCAAAAGGATCAGCTTGAATTAGATTGGATCCTTTTACACTTCATCCGTTGAAAGTAATCTTTTACACTCCAATGTGTAAGACACATTTAGAAAAACCATTGTTATGGTTTAGTTAGAGTTTTTGCCGTTAAGTTGATGGCATAGTTTTCCACAGGCACCCCTGTATAAGGTTACACAGAAACAAAATCCACATGGAGGCATGAGTGTGCGCACACACAGAATACCCACTACTGTAACTCTCTGGTTTGGCACAGCAACCAAACAGGACAGAGAAAAACTCCAATAAATTGTTAGGATTGCAAGTGGAAAAAAATAATTGCAATCAGCCTTCCCTCCTTAGAAGACCTGTATATTTCAGGGGTCAGAAGGAGGACTGAGAAAATATATGTAGGCCCTTCACATCCTGGACATAAACTGTTTCATCTCCTCCCTTCAGAATGCCACATTGCATGCCAAAAAAGCTAGGCACAAAGACAACTTTTTCCCTCTCATGCCATCCCTCTGCTGAACACCCAATTCACACAGTACTGTTTTCTGTCTAAGTATATTTACCCATGCAATAGGGCTGTGTTACTATTACAGTTCTCATCTTCTCTACTACCCCCTCTTATAGGTAACATATTATGATTTTAATTACTCTGTTGCTTTGCCTGTACACTGAGAGCTTCTGCACAGGAGACAAATTCCTTATGTGTCTAATCACACTTGGGCAAATAAAGCTCTTCTATTCTGTTCCATTCCATTCCATTTTTCTTTCCATTCTTCATTCCATTATCTTATCCCAGGGGTAGGGAAACTTGGCTCTTCTACCACTTATGGACTTCAATTCCCAGAATTCCTGTCACTCGGTTTTTTCCAAGGGGTAGGGACCGGATGACCAAAAAGTCAACACCCCCTTTAGTTAAAATGACTTGAATGTTTAATATACAAATGTATATTAAACAGTCTCATTCAAGTCAAAAATTGATTTCCCCCACAACTGAAAAACCAGTCGGCCAGGAATGGGGAACCTTTTATGGCTCACTCAGGAATTCTGGGAATTGAAGTCCATAAGTGATAGAAGATCCAAGTTTCCTTACCCCGTCCTACCCTATCCTATCCTATCCCATTCTACTCCACCCCACGTCATTCCATTCCATTCTTCATTCCATTCTTCTGTTCTGTTCCATTCTTCTTTCCATTTTTCATGCCATTATCCTATCCCATCCCTTCCCATGCCATCCCATTCCATTCCATTAATTCTTCATTCCATTCCATTCTTCATTTCAATTGTTCTGTTCTGTTCCATTCTTCCATTCCATTCCATTCCATTCCATTCCATTCCATTCTTCGTTCTGTTTTTCTGTTCTGTTCCATTCTTCTTTCCATTCTTCACTTCATTCTTCCATTTCATTCCACAGAGAATATAAAATGGAACTTATTCTAAATAAAGGTTAGCTTTACAGGATAAAATAATGTATTATGTGGTTCAGAACATCCGTATCTTTGTTTTTGTCTTGGTCTTAGAATAAGTCGCAGGATATGAATAAGTTATTGGGGTTATGTAGCTGCTTGGATGACAGCCAAAATGTGGTACATACACTAAGGATTCAAATAAAGAAAAGGATATTAAGACAGCTTGGCTGCAGCACAGATGTTTAATGAAACCTTTGTTTCTGTTTTTAGGAAGGATTAGAGCATTAAAGAGCAGTGTGGTTAATCTAAATGAGAATCAGTTTTTACTTAGAAGAATCAGGTGGGAATTATTTTCACATGGCTGGTAATAAAAAACAGATATAAAAGATGAAGCCAATAATATGTGAGATCTTCCTCCTCCTCCTCCGAAATGAGAATCCTAATGTATCTATAAATTTCATTTCTTCTGCTAAATTCACCTCACTAATTCAAATTGTGCTTCCTCTTCCTCTTCCTTCTCTTTCTCTCCCTTCCCCTCCTCCTCTTCCTTCCCCACCTCTTCCCCTTCTTCTTCTTCCTCCTTTCTCTCTTTTTCTACTTCTTTCTTTCTCTCTCTCTCTTTCTCATTTACTTCAAAAATAACGTGATGACTTGCATTATCAGAAGATACAATGAAACAGTTAAAAAGTTAAGAACAAAAGATAACCACCTGGGCTTTAAAAAAAATAAACAACTGAAGCAATTAAAAGCACAGCAGGGTTTCCATGGCACAACCAAGTTCCAAATCTTCAGGACTTTCCAGAACCCCAAGACAGTAGGCTTCAGACATGTATGCTGTTTCAAATATTCTTTCCAGATTTTTGTTAATCAGTTGTAAAGAAATCACGCCAAAGATACAGGGCAAACAGATGAATTAACAGATTTCTTTCCCTGGACTTTTCAAACTAGTCAGTGCCTCATTATTCTTTCAGGAAACAACAGAGAAATTTCCAAATTGAAAAATTTCAACAATTGGAACCATGCAAGGCATTTTAAAAATTAACATAAGATAGATCTCTTTGCCACCATACAGAGTCTAGAAAGTACTTATCTTTACTGTGGATGCCTTTCAAATTTATCGTTCCAGGCATCTGCTGTTTGAAAAAAAAAAGAATTCTCCGGAAAGATCCCCCAACAGAATTATGTTAAAAAATCCCTGTAGAATAGTTAATACATACTACTGAGTGATAGCATACAGTCTAGGTGTGGGCATATTAATTTCCCCAAAAAAGTACATGAGAAACTGGGACTGTTGTGGAGGGTTGAACCAGTAGGATCACATGCATGCAGATACATAAACTGGAAAACAAATAAAAAATAGCAATTGTCTTCAAAAATAAAATAATTTATGTAGACTGGCAAAGACAGCCAAAGTGATTGATTTGGCCTTAGGGGCTGCAAACTGCTAAGGTTTGACATAGACAATAGATGTCATTCATAGAGCAATTTATATCTGATAGCTGACATAAAAAAGCTTAAAGTATATAGGTCCTCCTCCTCCTCCTCTCTTCTTCTTCTTCTTCTTCTTCTTCAAGAAGAAGAAGAAGAAGAAGAAGAAGAAGAAGACCTCCTCCTCCTCCTCCTCCTCCTCCTCCTCCTTCTCCTTCTCTTCTCCTCCTCCTCCTTTTTCTTCTCCAGGTGAAGTGATGGTTGTGCAAAGCAACAACCACATCAGTTTTGAGGTCAGACCTGTGGTTGCTGGTGAATGATAGATAGATAGATCAGGCTAAATCTTAAAAGATTTTATGTTGAAAGATTTTATCAATAGTTGCCTTCTATCAAGTGTGCAATCAATATTTATGGTCATTTGCATTTTTTTTCATTACATAGAATGCTGTGATTGATGGATAAGCCTGTAATACCTGGGATATAGTATTTCTGTCTGATGTTTTTGTCTGTCAGTCTGTCATGCCTTTTTTGGTTCAGAACTTCATCAAATTTACATTGTTTAATACATGCCTTCCTTCTAAATGTATCATTTTCTTGAGTAATTTATAAGGCAGAGAACATGAAATCTTAGCAATATCTAAACATTTCCTTTCCTGAGAGCTGAAAAGTATGCAGACATTAGAGTGAAAAGTCTCTTTATTATTCCAAGGGCAAAATGTGCAAGATGCAAATTTAATAAAATTCTTAATTGTTGGTCCCACAGTCAGCCAGATGTTTAGATTGAATTTGCCATTCTTCTCCACATATCGAGTTCTTCCTAAGGACCTGGGATAAGCAGATGTTGTTGTTTGATGGTGTTCAAGGTATCGTCACAGGATGTTAGTATACCTTTGTAAACTATTGTGCACTTGTTTGCCCTAAGAAGACTGAAAATATAACCACAGCTATCTTGAATAAGATAAGCTGACCTCAGTCCTCTGTTAGAAGCATTTGTCAAACCATTTGGAATGAATTTAACTCCAGTCTTGGAAGTAAATCTTCCTGCATTAGAATCTCTCTTTCTCTTTCTCCGTCTCCATCTCCTTCTCCCCCTATCCCTTTCTCCCTCTCTCTTTCTTGCTATCCTATCTATCTATCTATCTATCTATCTATCTATCTATCTATCTATCTATCTATCTATCTATCTATCTGTCTATTAATCTATCTGTTTCTATCTGTCTATCTGTCTATCTGTCTAATCTGTCTATCTGTCTATCTGTCTATCTGTCTATCTGTCTATCTGTCTATCCGTCTATCCGTCTATCCGTCTATCCGTCTATCCGTTTATCCGTCTATCCGCTATCCGTCTATCCGTCTATCCGTCTATCCGTCTATCCATCTATCTATCTATCTATCTATCTATCTATCTATCTATCTATCTATCTATCTATCTATCTATCTAATCTATCTAATCTGTCATCTATCTATCTATCATCTCCATCTTCTCTACAACTATATCTATCCAGGGGTGGGATTAATTTTTTTTAACAACTGGTTCTTTGGGCATGGCTTAGTTGGTGGATGTGGCTTGGTGGTCATATTATTGGCTGGACATGGCCAAACTCAGTATCACTCACATCGAGGCACACATCTCCTTGCCTGGCCTCTCAATGACTGTGAGGATGCTGCAACAGTCATAAGTATGAAAAATGGTTCATAAGTCACTTTTTCAGTGCTATTGTAACTTTGAATGGTCACTCACACCAAGCAAAGTACCAGCAAAGGAGGGAGAAAAAACTCCAGAGAAGTTCCTGAGACAGGAAGTCTAGTCCTGCCAAGAATGTAATAAGGGTTAATGAGAGGCATTTCTGTAAGCAACACCAAATGTTTCCTTCCTGCCTTCCTTACAGGATTAGTCCAGTCATTTATTCTAACAACCAGTTCTCTGAACTGCTTAGAATGTTAACAATTGGTTTCTAGAGAATAGGTGAGAACTGGTAGAATCCCACCCTGTATCGATATCTATCTATCTATCTATCTATCTATCTATCTATCTATCTATCTATCTATCTATCCATCTATCTATCTGTCTGTCTGTCTGTCATCCATCAGTTTAATTCATTAGTTTCATTAAGCTTATTAAGATTCATGCAAATACAGATTCCCATTTTTTCCCCTTGTTCGGACATTCAGCATACACCATGGTATAATTTCTTTGATCCCCTTAATTACAGCAAGCTCTTATATCCTTTCCACTCTGGCAAATATAGTGAGAATATTCTTAATGGATCAGTTAACCAGTCCATTAAAGTTGCTCCTTGATGTCTAAGAATATTACTCAGTCCATAGCCTTTAGTCATATACACAGCAGTTTCATAGTGATATTCTTTATAATCCGTAGATGTTTTAAAAAGCCTGGTGGTCTAATAAACCTCCTTTCTTTTGTAGCTTAGAAAGTTAGCAGAGGCTTCCACAAAAATAACAGTGGCTTTGTACCATAATCTATGAAATGTTATAATTATGTCATTCGCTGCCAAACTGGTTCTCCATATAGGTTCAGGGTTTGCTAAAAATGGAGGATAAGCAAAATCCCACCTCTGATGTGTGAATTTGTGTATGTTGTGAATTTGTGCGTGTGATATGCAATAGGAAAGAGATCTGTTTTTAAACATTTTTTTGCACTCAAGCTTCACAATCCTTCTAATATGCTGGATTTTTAAAGAGTACACAGGGGTTTCTGCTTTTTCTTCCCAAGCTGCATGATCTTGAAATCTTTGGGCTTTTTACTGGGGTTTCTTTTGTTCATCTTACTTTGCTGCAGAAGTGAAATCTGCCTTGGCAAAAGGCTGTACCTTCCACAATAAGTATTTTGTGGAGACAGGTTATTTTTTTCTTCCCAAGTAGCTTTCAGGTTGCCTCTGTTCTGCGATCTGCACTTTTATTAGCTCAGGTTACCTTACCATTTTGACAGCTTTATGAAGACTTAGGTCTTCTGTGGGCTGAATCCTCTAAGACAAACCAAATTACCTTTAATCCTCTACCTCTAAGATAGTCTTCCATTTTCTCAACAAAACCACAATATTCTGTAAGCTCATAAACTCAATATTTCATCAAATAACAATTTTATTTGCAAAAAAAAATAGACCATCACATTGAACATATTCCATTTCTGAATGAAATGAGTCTTGAATTTAGCCAGATACTCTATTCTCCCCCCCTCCCCCCATGATTCTTTTCCTCCCCAAAAATAAATGGTCTTGTGATGATGACCCAAAGGGGCATGGCACAAAAGCAACATAGTCAGATAATCTGTAGGAATCCCTTTATTAGCTCCAACTTTGCCCCCAATGTCCTGGTTACCTTCTGGCTGGATAAAAACTCTCCCAGGAACAGCCTTTGGCTGCAGAGATTCAAGTCTAAAACATGGTCAACAAAAACTGTAACTATAAATCCAATCAAGGCAAGATGTGGTAATTATTCCAGCAGGGCAGGAGAAGGAATTCCAAGCATGAAGGAACAGCAGTAATTCAAAACAGTTGGGAGAATGCCAGAAACACAGACAACACAAGATAAACTCACATTTGTTCCCTGCAGATTGCACAATCAGCTTGCATCTCTTTTAAACTCTCATTCCCAGGTGTGGCTAGGGAAGGGAATCAGGGCCCTTTCCTCCCCCCATAAGCCATGCAACCAACATTGCTCTCTTCTCTGTTATTCCCTGTGTGCCCAAAAATGAAGAGGGGGTGGGCCTGGGCCTTCCTCTGAACTCCCTTTCCCTTGTTCTATCTCTCCTCTGCTCTGTCCAGCCGGACTTTGCCCTTCCCCAATTTCCTGCACAGCCAATCAAGCCACACTCCCACTCCCTGTCAGCTGTTCGTCTTCCTCCTCCTTGGGTTCAGACTCCAACAGGGGCATGACAGGTTTGCACATATTGTTTTCCCATAGGACAGAGAAGAGAATTTTGTAACTACCAGCAACAGACAATATTTTTTTCCATTTAGACCATGACAGAGGACTATTCAAACTGAAGGCATCTAGTGAAGAAAATGAGATGTTTCTTAAGTTTCTGAGTTTAGATTTAGACTTATTCCATGGCACAGAAATTCAGAGGATTGCAATCGCTGATGGAGAAAGACTTTATACAGAAGCTAAGACTCAGAGCTGATGATGTGAGTTTTCTTCTGTTGTGGTTTCATGTCCTCCATGAGTTGTGTTCACTGACCACACCATCCTTCAGAGAATTAAAATAGGAATCCTGAAGGGTGTAGGTGTCTATCATGCCCCAACATGTAACCTTTATTTATTGCTGTTGCTCTCTAGCCCCATCTAGTGGCCGGAGGGACAAAATATCAAGTATGTTGTTTGAAGCTGATCCAATCCATTTTACGCATGAGCCCTCACTCTCAAACCAAGTGCAAGCTGGGAAACCAGACTTCATTTCCTTTAGCATTTGGAGAAGGCAGAAGCACAAAGAAGAATCCATCTTAATCAGGGGCACATGGTCATCCAAGAACAAACCCACATCACACATACAGAGCATTGCTGATGATACTTAAATTGTTTCTATTTATCAATTGTTATGTTCAGCAGTAACTCAAGGCCTATCTTGTATTTGATTCTCATTGTACGTATCCCTATTTTCCCCAATTTTGCCATATCCTGTTCTTTCAATAAAGCATTCAGATCTACAAACATGGTCTGTTTTATTGGAAGATAGATGGGTTTAGCTGCATGTCAAGCTGCATACAGACTAACATGCAGTGAGGACAGAACAGTGTCAATGGAAGAGAGATTGGAAGTTGAGTTGGATTTACATGGAAGTTGAATTCATCAGAGCCAGCATTCTCTTTAAGTCAAAAAGTAAATCTTTTTTTCTAACTACAATACTGTTCTATAAATGTTTAACATTATTGCTTTTCATTGTTTCCAATAGCTGAGTATTAAATTCTAGAAACTGGTATAAGGGCAAATGGTTGAAACTATAACATCTTTATGACCTAATAAGATTCAAGTTGATGCCAGAAAACTATGGCAAATAATCACCGAATCATTTCTTGATCTCTTCTTCTTGTTATTGCCATTGTTGTTATTTTTACAGCTTCCATTGGCAGTAGAAATCTTTTGTCTTATAAAGGTTGAAACCTCTTCAAATTTTATTTGAGCCAGACCATAATGATCATCCTGATCTATGTATGCTGTTGAAAAATGCTGGAAGAGAAGTGTTCTTAATCAAGACTGCATGCAGTTTTTTCCAAACATAGTACTTCAGTTTTCTAAAACCATGATTAATTTTATTTTAATTTAGATTTATAATAGTATCTGGCTGTGATATTGTTTCTCTTTGATCCAGTTTTAGATAGATTTACTAAGATGAACAAAATAATGTGTCCTAACTGTGCTGCTTGCTAATATATACAGAGAGATATTTAAGTTATATATTCCAGAGCCTCCTCGCTACAGAGGTCTATATAATTTTTTTATAGATTCTCATTCAATCTCTTCTCACCACCACCATCGCTCCATGAAAACAAATTCTTTCCCCAGACACTCTTCTCAATGTCTTAATATCTGTTTCAAAATTTCCACTGGGAGGCATTGGAATTTAAAAAAAGGTGTCTTGCAAGGACATTTTAACAGCTGCAATTCATCGTAAAATATTGGTGTATCTTTTTAGGTCAGCTTTTCATTTTCTTGTATAAGTTTTTTTCCCTATGTTGCAGTATGGTTATAAATGTATTTCTTAATATTTTGGTAATATTGACCCCAAAACATTTTAAAGGTTTATATGCTATTAGAATTTTTAAGTCTCCAGATGCCTCTTTTGAATTTTAGGAGGGGTTTGAAGAAATAACTTCAAATGTGAATTGATAATCCTGACATCTTTGCAAATTCTTCCAGCACCTTCTTAACATACTTCATTGAACAGAAAACATTCAAGAGAGGAACCATGACATCTATGAATAAACTTTAAAGATATTGACTAATTGTGTCACAGGGATCAGATTATTATTAAAAAATATGTTACAACCAGTTTATAATAAAACTTATAAAGTGTAGTCCTGTTCAGGGCCTAATGCTTTAGAATTGTTAGTATCACTTTATTATGCATTGGTAAGACCCTACTTGGAATGTTGCATCCAGTTCTCTCTCTCTCTCTCTCTTTCTCTCTCTCTCTCTCTCTCTCTCTCACACACACACACACACACACACACACACAAAAAAAAACTCCAGAAAGAGCGCAGAGAACAGCAAAAAGAAGATTAGGAGACAGATGCTAAAACATACAACATACAAAAGAATTTACTGGAACTGGGTGTGGTATATAGTCGAATGAAAAGAAGGAGTAAGGGATGACAATGATAGCAGTGTTTTAATATCTAAAGCCCATGTCACACTGCACCAGACGGATGGGAAAGAGGGATGTAAAAACGGAGAAAAACACTTGCATCCATGGTTAACGCGATGCTTTCCGTTTTGTACTTCACTGCGTCCGTTTTCTTCCTCTCAATCCCGTCCAGCATCCGTCGATGAGGTTCGCAATCCGCTTCAATAAGTTTTGAGCCTGCTCAAAAATTTTGAGCGGAAAAATTATCCAAGGCTTCCCGTTCTGTGCCATCCGCAATGCATACGGGAAAATCCGTCTGCAGTCCGTTGTCCAATCCGGTTACGCATTTCCGCTACATTGGCTAGCGCATCCGCTGTGCATTCCACGGCAAATCTCAAATCTGCTCCAGCAGAAAAGCGGACACAGGGAGGAAGTGGAACGGATTGCGGAATGGATGCACAGCATTGTAGCACGAGCGGAGAAAGGATGCAAAGTGGATGCAGCTGGCAAAGAAAGCATTAAAACGGAAAAAAAAGGTTTCGCAGAGGGGACCTATCTTGGATATTAAGGATGTCTTAGAGGATGCCTAAGAGGAATGCAAAAAGGACACATAGGGGCAAACCTATATTGCCTATAAAAAGGGGTGAGCACTCACCTGGATCCTCACTATTAACCAGTCAGCAGCCAGCTTTGCAGACCTCTGAGCCTTCATCTGCCTCTTGCTCTCCATAGCATCCAGTCTGTCCACCATGGATCGGTAACACAGTCCTTCTGGTAGCCACCATCATTTCTTGCAACAGTGCGAAGCATCTACAGGCTCTTTCAACTCTACTACGGGAAAGAAAAAGGAGGCGGCCATAAGTGTCTGGGTACCAAAGATGGATCGGAAGAAGAGCAGAGCACGACTATACACAAGCTGATGGTGGAGCTCAGGAACTAAGACCCTCGTGCATTCCAGAACTTCATGAGGATGCCGCAGCCATGTTGACGAAGTTGTGCAGTGGCTGACACCCAGGTTGACCAAACCAGAGCACCACTTCTGTCCCAGCCTGGACTCTGGTTCAAGGTGGCACTGACTCTGCACCCCCTGGCCTCAGGACCACCTACAGGAGCATGCAGTACGGCTGGAGGGTGCCACACAACACCATCACATTGTGGTCAGAGAAATGGTGCAGGCCATCATCGAAGAATACCTGGAGGAGCTCCTCCAGTGCCCCTCCACTGAAGAAGGCTAGAAGAAAGTTGCAGAGCAGTGGTATCAGAAGTGGAACTTCCCCCACACCGTTGGACATCAGAGTGGAAGCACGTGGCCTGCAAAGCGCCAGCCAAGTCGGGGTACACTTATGTTGACATGTGTGGATCAATGATTACATTAGTATGTAATGAAGGGCCATAGGTTTGGCACCTGGGAGGGTGGACCATACAATCCCACTATGCTTGCACTGGAGGTTTATCTATCCCCACAGCTATCTCAACCCATCCACAGCTATCTTAACCCATCCCACAGATATCCCTGCCCATCCCACTGCTATCTCAACCCATCCCACAGCTATCTTAACCCATCCCACAGGTATGCCTGCCCATCCCACAGCTATTACCCATCCCAAAAGTATCCCTGCCCACCCCACTGCTATCTTAACCCATCCCACAAGCATGCAAAGGCTAAAACATTTCAAAAAATTTTCCACCAAGACTTTATTAACAAAAATAAATGAAGCAAGTGTGTGAAGCAAAGATAATCTTTATAATAAACAAGCTGTAAAACAAAAATGACCAAGTCAAGTATCCAAATAAAGTCTACAGGTAGCCACCCCAATCTCTGGCACTCTTCTCTGTCACTCAGAGGTGTACCCAGTCTCAGGGGTGAAGGGTCCAGATGCTGTGGAGGTGAGTGCTGCTGGAGTGCTGGTCTGAAGCGCCACTAGGTGCCTGGCCCTGAGAGACAAACAGGTGATGGTGTTGAGGAAGCTCTCAGACAGCTGGCTCAGCCCCGTGATGTTGAGAGCTCCTTTCTCCATGCCATGGGGTGTCAGCCCCAGTACCAACGACAGATGTACTGAGGCCGGGCTTGGCTGTGGGGTGGAGGAAGAGCAGTGTAGTGGGGCTGTCTGGTTCTGCAGCTGGTGAGGATGGCATCAGTGGCATCGGTGACGTGGGGTGGCATCGGTGGCATCGGTGCATCAGTGGCATGGGTTGGCATCTGGTGGCATCAGTGGAACGGTGCAACGGTGGCGTCTGATGGTCTGTTGCCTGGACTGGGAAGGGCTGCTGCCTGTGCTGCTGGACCTCCTGGTAGTCGTAGCCCTGGATGGTGAGGGCCTGTGGAAGCCTTGGAATGGAGGAACATCACCTGGGGTGAAGGAGCAGACCTGGACTGGGTGGGAGCAGGTTCATCTGGATCTGGAGGGTTGTGTAGCAGATTGGTGATCCTGTCCTTCACCACCTGGTACTGGGGTTCCGCCATGTCCACAAGGGTCTTGTTGACATAGGTGAGGAAGGGCTTGCGGTGGAGGATGAGGAGTCGGTGTGGACCAGCTGAGAGAGGAGATCTATGCTGCTCCTGATGGTGTCTCTTATCTCCAGCAGGGACAGTGTGGCTCTGCCCCTCCTGTCTGGCTCTCTGCCTTTTCTGTGGAGGTGAGGCTGGGGGTGGAAGCGGGTTGGGCTATGTTGGAAGTGCCCCTCTCCTTTCTCCCACTGCGCCAGGAAGTCCTGCATGCGCTCCGCCATGGTTGGAACAGCTGTCGGCGGATTCTCCGCCATGGAACGCTCACAGACACCTGCCTGGAGACAGGAGCTGACTTTCAGCCGGAAGAGGACTGGCTCTCAGCAGGCTGCCTGAGAGAGAGGGTTGTGAGAGGGGCTGCCTCCTCCGTGGCAGATCTCACCCTCAGGAAGCTGCACTTGGCCATGGCATAGGTCTCTCTGTCGGTCAGCTTGACCGTGGCCTGGCCAGATTTCTTGAGGTGCAGCTTCCTGCTACCAGGTGTGCATGTGCTTCCACCAGCCGAGGACACCTCCGAAGTGTAGCCCAGGCTCTCCGCCTTCTCTCTCCAAGCAGCCTGCTTCCTTTTGGTGTCCCTGTAGAGCCTGTGTCCCTTCCGCCAAAGATACTCATTCTCTTTTCAGCCACTCCAGCACCTCATCCTCATCTTTCTCCTCGATGGAGTATTGCCTCCTCTCCCGTTCTCGCATATACCTCTTCCTCCCTTTGGCAGGACCACATGGGCCCTCATCAGAGGGGCTTCCAGGTTGTAGGGGCTGCTCCTCCACACCTCCAGCAGCAGCAGCACTAGCAGGGACCAGGATCAGCAGCAGCAGAGTAAGCACCAGCAGCGCCAGCAGCAACAGCAGCACCAGGATCAGCAGCAGCAGCACCAGCAGCACCAGGATCAGCAGCAGCAGAGTAAGCACCAGCAGAAGCACAACCCAGAAGCAGCTTCACAGAGTAAGCACCAGCAGAAGCACCACCGCCAGAAGCAGCTTCAGCAGAGTAAGCACCAGCAGAAGCACCACCGCCAGGAGCAGGCATCAGGAAGTAAGCACCAGCAGAAGCACCACCGCTAGAAGCAGAATCACCAGCTCCTCCAGAAGCAGAAGCAGCAGAAGCCCCAGCCCCAGAAGAGCAAGCCCCCTGCTACAGAAGCCCCAGGCAGAAGCAGAGTGAGGGCCAGGGGCGGGAGGGTAGCCCTGTCCCTCTTGCCAGGGCTGGCAGCAGATGGCTGAGGCTTTCTCTCTTCCCATGGTTGTGGGGTTGCTGGCTTGCAGGCAGTCTGGCAGCAAGGCTGGCAGGCCAGTCTGACAGCAAGGCTGGCTGGCAGTCTGACAGCAAGGCTGGCTGGCAGGCAGGCAGGCAGGCAGGGCAGGTAGGCTGGCAGGCAGGCTGGCAAGCTGGCAAACTGGCAAGCTGGCAAGCTGGCAACTGGCAGGCAGGCAGACAGGCAGACAGGCAGACAGACAGCAAGGCTGGCAGGCAGGCTGGCAGGGAGGCTGGCAGGGAGTCTGGCAGGGAGGCTGCAGGCAGGCGCTGGCAGGAGGCAGGCAGCAAGGCAGGCAGAAAGGCTGGCAAGGCAGTCGATGTGTCTAGAAGCTGGTCTTTCCTCTGAATGGTGACCTGCTTGGGAGCTGCTTTCCTTTATTTCCGCGGGACTGATGCAATGCATCCTCCCTGCATGCGCAGTGAACGCTAGGCATCCGCTAGGCTTTCCGCTAGGGCATCCGCTAGGCTTCCGCTAGGCTCCGCTAGGCTTCCACTAGGCATCACTAGGCTTCCGCTAGGCATCCGCTAGGCTTCCGCTGTGCATCTGCTTTCATTCTGATCGGATCTGCTGTGCATCCGCTTCATCCGCCTCAGCGTCCGTTCTGCATCCACTCTTTCCATTCCGCGTCCGCTTTGCTGCGGTCCCCTGGAAGCCTTGCGGATGTGCCATCCGCTCCCATCCGCTTCCATCCATTAGGCTTCCATTCCGCATCCGCTTTCCATCCGCCCTGCGTCCTCCCCCTCGTCCATTCCTTTCCATGTTGTCCGCTCTGGTTATGCAAATTTTTGCCCCTTTTGAGAGCGGATAACAACGGATGGAACATTTTTCTCGTCCGCTGTGTCCTTTTACAAACGTTTTACATCCGTTGGCCAGTGTGAGAGGAGCTGCCACAAAGGAGCTGCCACAAAGAAGAGGGAGTCAAGCTATTCTCCAAAGCACCAGAAGGCAGGACAAGAAGCAATGGATGGAAACTAATCAAGGACAGAAATAACCTAGAACTAAGGAGAAATGTCCTGATAGAACGATTAATCAGTGAAAGGGCTTGCCTTCAGAAATTATGGGGGCTCCATCACTGGAGGTTTTTAAGGAGACATTGGACAACCATTTGTCCAAAAAGGTATAGGATTGCCTACTTGGAGAGTTGGACTAGAAAACCTCCAAGATCCCTTCCAACTCTGTTATTCTGTAATTAGAACATGAGCTATAACTATCAGTAAACTGATATTGGACCTAAAATGACCTCATAATGATGTCACACAGGAGCAAAAAGTATATTGAATATTGAGGCACTCCATATAAGATGGCAACCAAAACTGGATGTGGAATTTAGATTCCTTTGCATTTCCTGAAGAAGAAAAAAGTCTGTGAAAAACTGAAATACCTGTACAGATTCCTAAATACTTCTTGGAGGGAAAGATCAATACAAATCATAAACCAAACTATGTGCTCTGGTTGATCTCTTGCTATAATTTTTTTTTAATTGACAACACAATGTCCAAAACTTTTTTAAAAAGTACAATAAAGCTGATAGTTACTATCCAATTCCATTCCATGGAGACTTTTAATGCATATTTCAGCTGCATTCTTGGGGAACAATACTGTTTGATTGAAAATTGGATCTTGTTTTCTGAAACCACAAATCTGCCATAATCATCTTGTATAATCAGAGTTAAATTGCCTCTTTCTGTATTCCTAAATAGAATGGGAGGGTAACTTGAGCTAATTTTCATTTGCGATCTCAGTTGCAGAACTGTCTGATCTATTGTTTGATAAACTGAACATGCTTACTGTTCCTAGAAATATGGTAATTGGGACAAAACCAAAGTTTGATTCTGTTTGTCTTTTTTGGCACTTTTGGCACCTCTTGGCACTTTTCTCATGTTTAATAAACAATATTCTTCTTTGGGTTCCTCCTATTCATACAAAAAACCCAAGATATACAAGTGTTATCAAGTGACAATTTGTTCTGTAACTCTTATTACAGGGGTGTCAATCTGGATTTCATCTTTGGTTTGCATTGTCCTAGTGGTCTCTAGAAGCAACCAACTGAAGAATCTGATTTTGATATAAGATAAAACATAATTTGGCAAGAGAGTATTGTTATTTTATTGTTGGGAGCGTAGATGCTAAACCATTCTTAAATATTAATTCAGCCCAGCAATGCACAACGTTTGCAAGGCACGTTTTCTGTGATGGAATATTTTTCCGGAGCTTTAATGCTTAGTTCCCAGGCTTTCTGGATATAGAAGCTATTTGAAGTTTTACAGAGTCAGTACACTAAACTGAACTAGATGGACCAAATGTTTGATTGAGAAGTTCAATCAAATTGTCATAGAAGCTGTTGCATTTTTTTAAAAATGAATGTCTTATTTGTAAATAGTTTTATGTTAATTTGCCAATTCTTATAAATATTTGGGTTTGCATTTTCCTAATTAGGTTATAAAGCCAGTTTGGTATAGTGCTAAGGCACCCCACTCAAAATCATAAGTTCTAGTCCAGCCTTAAGGCACAGAGTCAGTGGGGCCAGCCCTCCCTCTCAGCCTTAAGGCTAGGTCACACTGGCCGACGGATGCAAAATGTATGCAAAAAGGACACAGCGGACAAGCAAAATTTCGGGCGGGTGGCCTCCATCCATTGTTTTCCCGCTCTCAAAAGTGCCCCAAATTTGCATAAACAGAATGGAAAACCAACGGACGGGGTAGTACGTAGCGAGGATGGTAAGTGGATGTTTGTAGGAGGCCTAGCGGATGGAAGTGGATGGAAGCGGATGAACACATCTGCAGGGCTTCCGGGGGCAGAATATAGCGAAGCGGACGTGTAACAGAAAGGAGCGGATGCACAGCAGATGACGGCGGACATGCATCACGGATGCCTATAGGATGACAGCGGCAATGCGTAGTGGTTGCAAAGCGTTCACTGCGCTGGCGGGGAGGATGAATTGCGTCAGAGCTCCGCAGATATAAAAGGATGCAGCTCACAAGCAGTCAGCATATCAGAGGAAAGACCTGCTGCCAGAGACATCTTGAAAGAACACCATGGTTCGTCAGTCAGGGAGAAGAGAAAGACCTCTGCCTATTCCTGCCAGCCCTGCAAGAAGGACAGAAC
>BHFT01027074.1:0-62399 GCA_004320025.1 Laticauda laticaudata
GGGGCTCTGGCCTCTTCTTCCACCTTTCCTAACGGGGCCAAGGAAGCCTGAGATCGAAAAAAAGAGAGCAGAGTTAGCACTCCGTAGGGTGCATGTTTCTGATGCCTGGGCCATTAAGGCAGCTACAGCGTCCTTTTTTACACGTTCCTCCTTCCGATGCTCTCCACCTGGAGTAGTATTTGCCAGGTCAAACGTCAGAGCTCACCAGACATAGCTAAATTATGGCAGTCGCAAGAGTTCGCCAGCGCACATTTAATGCAGTCAAATTCTCATCTACGGGCCATTAGCATCTCATATCAGCACGGAGACTGCTGTCTCGGTAGACATTGGCAGGCAGATACCAAGCATAAATGCAGGTTGGCATCAGCCCCGAATATCGGGATAAATATTGGCAGTGTCTGGAGCCACTCCTTATATGAAATATAGAAACAGAAAAAAAGTGCTTCCCCGTCTTTTCATAGACCTGAAAACAGAACGCCCCAGTCATTTTGAAGGGGTTCCTTTCCGTCCTACATCAGGGCCCCTACATTCCCAGGTCTCAGAGAACATCAGGCTACAGGCCCAGGTTTCAGACAGGATAGGCCTGAATCTTCTGATAGAGGTCAGCAGGGAGGCCAAATAGTAGAATCCCCAAGCACGGAGGCCGATTTTTTTGTCGCCCCAAGTGAGCCCTTGACAGCTGTTCCCATTGGAGGGCAATAAAAACTGTTTGCCGATCACATGGGACAGCTTACCTCTGATGCGTGGTCAAGGATACAATTAGGTTTGGCTTGCGTCTGGAGTTTCAATCCTCCCCCCGAACTTCTTCATTAGAGCCCTAGGTCTTCGCGACCCCATAAGAGGACGTTGATGCAGGAGCTATCAATCATCTTCTGCATATTCGGGCGCGCATTAGAGAGGTCCCATCTGAACAGCGAGGTCAAAGCTCTTACTCTCTATTGTTCATGCGTCAAAAAGTGTCGAGGGGGCTGGAGGGCAATTCTGGACTCAAGCGTTTTAACAAATCATTGTTTATCGAAAATTCAAGTTGACTACTCTCCAGTCCATTCTGCGCAGGCTATAACACATGACCTCTATAGACTCACAGACTGATCTACAAGGTATTAAATATACCAATCAGACTTGTGCACGACAGATTATCTTAGATTTTGCTATTGGATCAGCACTATGAATATATCGCCCTGCCATTCGGTCTGGCTTCAGCCCCTAGGAACTTTCCCAAGATCCTTGCAGTGTTGGCTCCTCGCTCAGAATCAGATCTATCCACTTACAGTGTTACCTGGTTGATATTTTAATTTTATCATCTTCCAGACATCAAGCAAATTGGATACCAAGTTTACTCTGGAGACCCTTCAGGGTCATGGCTTTTCCATAAATTGGGATAAAAGCCACTTAATGCCCTCAACTAGGCTAGTTCATTTGGGGCCTTGGCTCGATCCATTCCAGAGATCGCAAGGGTTCCTGCTACCTTTCCAGTGATCCAGAAGAGCCACCTCCAACGTCCGGATAAAGGTACCACACAACGTTCTCCTTTCACTCCGGCTAGTGGTCGGAAAGAACGATAAACAGGGGATGCTCTTTCAAGGAAACCTCACAGAGTAACGATCACAACCGATGCCGCCTTTAGATGGGGGGCACACTTCCAACTCACACTGCACAAGGAATTGGTCTATTTCCAGACAACTACAAAGCATCAACCTGTTGGAACTGCGAGCAGTTCACCTGGCCTTACGCAGTTTCTTACCCCTTTTCCATTCACGCAGCCCTAGTGTTCTGGTTCTTTGAGTCACTTGACAACAATTACCACAACCAAGGCCCCATGTAAACAGACAAGGGGGTACTCATTCCAAACTTCTGCATGCTGGAGACGACTAAGTTGTTCAAAGGGCCAAGGCCAGTCTGTCTTCAATCAAAGCAGAACACATAGCAGGGGCATTAAACACACAAGCAGACTGGCCTCAGCAGGCCACAATAGATCAGGCACAGTGGCGCATCCACTCACCTGTCTTCCATGAAGCAGCGCGGAGGTTTAGGCCACCCAATAGTCGGATCTATTTGCCTCTCCTCTCAACACCCAATTGCCCTGCCTATATCTCAAGGTACCCGACTCGGGGCAGAGGCCGTCAATGCCCTGCGAGGTCAGTGGCTCTCGGGCTTCTAAATGCGTTTCCTCCACTCCCCGTAATACCCAGGTTGATCCAGAAGTTATTGGAGGAATGAGCGCGAATTGATATTGGTCCGACCCTTACTGACCCAGTGAACGTGGTTTGCAGATTTACAGGACCTATCGAGAGAACAACTTTGGAAAATCCACCATCGAAGGTTTCCCTCTCCCAAGGCGCCGATACTCCATTCGAACCCACAATGGCTCAGTCTAGCTGTATGGAGGTTGAGCGGAGCTGTTTAAGGCCCAACAAATTCAGAGGATGCTATTGCCACAATTCAAGCATCCAGACGGGCATCAACAAATTGTATATATGAGGCCACGTGGTCAGCCTTTTGTCGCCTGGTGCCGGGGTCTAACCAAACTGCTCCATCAATAGGACAATTATTGGGCTTTTTACAGGAGTGGTTGACCAAGGGCCTATCTCCAAATACGTTCATAGACACAGCTTTAGCCTCGGTGATAACCTGACGGTGACCTATGTTCCAGAGCACACGATCCAAATGTCTGCAGTTTTCTCAAGGGTGCCACAAACTTACGACATCCTATAATTCACCGCTATCCCACCTGGGATCTCAACAAGGTGTTAACTGCACTTATAGCCAGTCCGTTCGAGCCTCTAAGAAACCACTAGTCTAAATTCCTGACATATAAGGTGGGCTTCCTAATTGCAATGACATCAGCTGGAAGAATTTCTGAATGGCAGCATTGTCAATTGGTAAGGACCTGTGCATGTTTCAATGCCGACAAAGTGATTCTCCATTTGGATCCATTGTTCACTCCTAAAGTAAATTCAACCTTCCACAGAGCGCAGGAGTTAGTCCTCCCAAATTTCTGTCTGAAACCATCTCATAGGCTGGAACATCAATGGCACAGACTTGACGTGCAACGTGCCTTATGCATCTATCTAGACCGCACAGCAGCATTTCGAAAATCTGAGGCTCTATTTCTATCTTCAACTCATCTACTTAGGACAAAAGGTGGTGTCCATGACCATCGGTAGATGGTTGAGAACCACCATAGCTAAAAATTATGTGTGGCAATGTCAGCAGCATGGCCACACAGGCCTCCAGAGGCGAGATTTGCAGAGCGGCAACTTGGCTTCACCATCTCCCATTGTCAGAAATTATAAAATTGATGCCTATGCCTCAGTGGATGCTTCATTTGCAGAAAAGTCCTGCAGAGGGTCCACAGAATATAGGAGTGGATTTTGTTCCAGACGGAGTCCTCCCTAAGGACAGCCAAGCTTTGCTATGTCCCATCTCTGGATGCCTGAACAGCTCATAGGAGAAAGGGCATTGGTACTTACCTGATACGCCCATTCTCTGTGAGTGCTGAAGAAACATCCAGCCCCACCATTCCCATCTGGTGGGGTCCTGTTCCAGTCAGGGATCTAGATTAGGTGATGAGTTCCAGACTTTGGCACTCAGTCTTCACAAAACTGGGGGACACTGAGGAGGAGTCCAGTGGAGGAGGAGGAGCGTCCCAGAGTTTTTAAGCCCAGCCCTCCCAGAAGAGACTGAAGTACCTGCCATCTCTGGATGCTCTTCACAGCTCACAGAGAATGGGCATATCAGGTAAGTACCAACGCCCTTTCTCAGTCCATTAGTCCGGTGACTCCAAATTCCACCTTCTTCCAGCTGCAGGCAACCTCTCTGTTCTCATGGGAAAGAATGCCATCTAGACATAACATCCCCCCTTTATCTCTTTAACCACCTTTTCAACATCTAGAGTGGCGAACCTTAAATAGCATTAAATTCCTTTGCAGAAAGCTTAAAGAAACTAGGAAAAAATAGACAAAAGATAGAATAAAATATGGCTACACATATGTCATCTTCAGGGTTGACAGGCTGCCCCCCTTCAAGCGAAAAGAACTTCCTGCAAAGAGAACCACAATAGATTAGATAAACTCTAACCTCCCCTGCCACCTCCAGGAACTCACTTAGGCTTGTGAGGATTCTTCTCATGAAACTTTTGTTATTAATCTGTCAGCACTTACTTTCCAACTTCTTACCCATGTTGCTTCTGAAATAGGGTATCCTTTCCAATGTATTAAATGCTCTAATTGACCCCTATATATTCTAGAATCTAAGATTTGTTTTACTTCATAATGTTCATGGCCTGATGACTAAAGGTTTCAGTGAGGCCCGATCTACTGACCTAATAGAGGAACTGACAGCTGACTTTAACAACCTGCTGTGGAAAACCGGATGCACTTTCCCTAACACACGGAGAAGTTTAAGTTGCACGGTGACAGGGTTCATTATCTTAACAATTTCAAAGGGACCAAAAAACCTTTGGCCCTAACTACAATGGACTGAAGGCCATTGTAAGTTCAGATATTTGGTAGACAGGTAAACTTTATCCCCCACCCTAAATTGTGGTTGCTGGGAGCAATGTTTGTCAGCTTGTGTTTTATAGATTTTTGCGGCTTCTGCTAAAGCTCGCTTAGTGTTTTCCCACGATTCTTTCAAAGAATCAGTCCATTTACTGACATGGAAAAGGGGGGTTCTCAAGATAACTCTGGCATAGGGACAAATTCCATTCCAATGTTAATTTGAAATGGAGTTAACCCTGTGCTGCTGTGTACTGCATTATTGAAAGGTACCCCAGCAAAGGGTAACAACTCAGCCCAATATGATAGTTGGTAATTTACATAACATCTCAAATATTGAGATGTTCTCAAACATCTCAAAATAATCTGATAGTTGGTAATTTACATAACATCTCAAATATTGCCCAATCATTGCATTTGTCATGCCCCAGTCAGAGTCTGAATCTACGGGGGAAGATGAATTGGAACAAGAACTGACAGCAATTGAGAGGGAGCTCCGTTGGCCTTGGAGGAAACTGGGGAAAGAGAGTCAGTCCAGGCAAGGCTTTTCGGAGTTAGTAAGGCCTGCAAGCAGGGAGGAACAGAGTCAGGATGAACATGAGAGACAGAGCTCAGATGAAGAGCAAGAACCACCTCCTACTGATGCAAGGGTTCAGAGAGTGCAGAGAAGGCATGATCAACACAGATGGATCAGGCTACTCGCGAGGAGAATATCCCGCCCATCTTCACCAGGCACACCTGGGGAATGAGACTTAAGGAGACACTGTGGGGAGGGGCATTTGTCAGGAACAAATGCTGTGTTCCTGAAGTGTTGCATGCCGATGTGTGAACTTGCCAAGAGTCCTTGCATACCTTTTGGTGTTCTGGACTAATTACCTGGATCTTTTGCTCCCTGAGCTCCTTGATTTGTTCTTGTTTTGCCAAATACATTTGGAATTTATTGCCATTCAGCCTTGGTGCAGACAGTGCAGTGCTGGACTAATTGCAGCCAGAGGGTGCTTGAGGTTTGTGTGGGGGTTTGTTATCACTCTGTTCTTGGACTTGTGAGAAATGTGGGAGCATTTGGGGTAATTTGGAGCAATAAAGGGGCGGTTTAAACTGCCAGCTGTTTGTGTTATCTCTGTGCTGTGCCCTGGGTCATCACAGCATTTTTACATTCTGCCACCCCATTAGTACTCTGATGGAAAGCCAAATTTAACCCCTGGGATGACCAAATAGCCTTACCTCCAGAACTTTGCAGTGAATTGGATTTCTCTATCTGAAATTATTCAGCGAGGGACCACATGTAATCTATAGATGTGCTTAACAAACAATCTGTCTAATTTCTTTGCTGAAGGGAGACCATTGCATGCAATAAAATGGGGTTGTTTGGAGAATAAATCAAATTGCGTTCCCTCCACTCTGCAGGAGTTTTATGAAATCCATCTCTATCTCCTCCCAAGGTTGGGATGGTTCTGCCACCGGCTGTAGAAGTCCTGGAGGATTCCCAAGTCTTGTCTTTGTTATATCACAGCTTTTCACATAGTCCTCAATGTTCTTTTTCATTCTTAGCCACCAGAATTGTCTCCTGGCTAAGTGCAATGTCTTTAAGTAGCCAAAATGTCCCCTTGCTTTGAATCATGGCTCCACCGCAGGACTTGGGTTCGCAATGTGTTGGGAACGTATAGTTTTGACCTTTTCCGAACCACACCATCTCTCTGGGTTAGATTGTCCTTGTTGTCTTGGTACCAAGGTTCTGTTGAGAGTTTATCTTTCATTTTTTTGGTGACTTGTGATACTGGTTGGAATGGAGGAATTATGACATGAATTACCTCCTCCCTTTTACTGTTGAATTGTGGTTTTCTTTTTCTTTTTGCATTTATTAATGAGTAGCTACAGATTTCAGTGATATTCTTTGTTCAGTAATAGTCTTTCTGTACCCTGTTGATTTGTCATTGTCTTATGGCATAGACGAGCAAGGAAAAGCAATGCATGAGACCCATCAATCTTGTAAGAAGGAACCTCAGCCTTGCAGCTCTTGTTAGGGCTGATCAGAATTGGAGTTCCACAACTGGAGGCTCTTGTACACTATGTCAGTTTAATTTTTTTAAAGTTTTATTAGATTTTTATTTTTAAATATCAATATCAATACATGAACAGTGTGGTCCCTGGGTATAAATTATTTTAATATAAACATCAATAATTATAATTATAGTAGTTATATTAATCAAATGTATATAATATTAATATACATGTTTTTTTAAGTGGTTATTGAATATTTCAATATTCCATTTAAATGCCAATGATGTTATAAGCATACATGGTAATATCATCTTTCACTCTTTAATCTTTCCCATCAAATTTTTTACTTATATTCTGTTATAAAAAAATCACAATACCCTTTTCAACCTCCAATCTTTCCATCTAACATAAAGATGTATATTCTTGTATCTATCTCTTTTCAAATTTCTAATCAGGCCATCATTATATTAAAATGTGTGCGTGTGTATACACTGTATCTATCTATCTATCTATCTATCTATCTATCTATCTATCTATCTATCTATCTATCTATCTATTCAGAATATTCATGAACTGCATAGCAACTAAGTCAGCTAATGAGGACTGTTTGGAAACTGAAACTGGAAGGAGCCTAGGTGTGGCTCCATATTAAGCTCTGAGTCTTGTCTGCAACTCTGAATCAAAACTGAAACTGTTCTCTGCTCTGAATTCTGAAGCTGCTGCTGATGTTTTGCTTGTGTTATGTTGAAAGAATCTATTATTGGTATTGTACATTTTACTCATTTATTAAATATAAGAAAGTTAATGAATCTTGCTGAATCAGTCATCTGTGTGTGCTTTCTGGATTTGAATTTGCTGCAAACTATAAATTCCTTTCTATCCATCATCTCTCATTCATTTTAATACTTCAATTCTTATTCATTTTTTGGCTTGCCTCCCATACTCCCCTCTTGAATCTTTATCACTGTCATCATTTGTATCTTCACCATTCAGACTGTATATTTTCCCCATCTTTATCCTCCTAAGCTGCCAGGTCTCCAAAATATCCACCCAAGCCCCTATTTCTCTTTCAAAAGTATCTTCCGGGTTATCCAATTCCATTTTTAAATATATTAAAATGCTTTTCTCTTGGTTTATTTCATTAATCATTTTTAAAAAATAGCTTTTGTTGAAATTAAGCTTTAAAAACATAGAACGTGGTGTCCTTTTGACATATATCTCAGTCTTTACATTGTTATATAAGCAAAATATCATCAAACAATATAAACATTTATATACATATATACAGCTATATACATATTTACATTTGACTTCATATCGATTTCTGTCCTAGACATTGTTGCAATACAGTCTCTTTTTAAATTCTAGTTCACATTTTTTAGACTTCCTTTCATATCCTTCCATACATAGACATTTTCCCATACTGCATAGAATTCTGAAGTATTTCGCTCCTTCAATTCTAATGTCATACTATCAAACTCAACACATTGGAAAATATTTTCTATTATTGCTTCATCATTCAGTATTCCTTTTAACTTCCATGTTTGGGCAATTAATGATCTTGCAGCTGTAATAACATAAATGATTAGGTAAATATCTTTTTTTTAAATTCTCATTTATTATTCCCAATAAAAACATTTCTGGTGTATAATTTATTTTTAAATCCAACATTTTTTTCTAGCCATAGCCATATTTTGTGCCAGACGTTCTTTCAAACATTTCCAGCATGTAGGTGATTGAATGCTATACATTTTGGCAAACCTAACACATAGAAGATGCCATCTGTAAAACATCTTAAACAGATTTTCTTGGTAGGATGTGGCTAACGTAATCTTTTTATTCTGGTCCCAAATTTGCTGCCATTGGTCCAAATTTATGTTATGGTTGAAATTTCTAGCCCAGGTTAACATTGGTTCTTTAACCTGCTTCTCATACATTTTATAATCTAGTAAATAGTTGTACAATTTCTTTATTTGTTTCTTCTCTGATCCTAATAATATTTTATCTAATATTATATCTTTACAGTTAATTCCTCATTCTTTCATATCTGGATTGTACTTGGAGATATGCCCACCATTCCAATGTTAAACCCTGCTGGTAAAGTTCCAGTCTTTGTTTTAACCTGCCTTCATCTGTTAAAATATCTTTATATGTGATTGCCTTTTTCTGGTTGTAGAGATTCGGATACGATATGGCTTCTAAGGAGAAGAACCAGTTTGGAATTTCCTTATAGTTTTGCAATTTTATTTTATTCCAAATTAAGATTAGAGTTTGTCGGATTTTGTGCCTCAAAAAATATTGGTGTGTTGTATGTCTACTGGGCCACAAATATGCATGCCAGCCCTGTTGTAAATCATGCCCTTCTAAAAGTAAAAGTCTTTTATTATCCAAATTTATCCAATCATTAATCCATGTTAAGGCAGCCCCTTGATAATACAATTCCCAATACAGAAAGTCTAATCCCCCTCTTTGTTTAGCATCTTGTAAATGTTTTAATTTGATTCTTGGTCTCTTTCCCTGCCACCCAAAATTTAATGTTATTTTATTCACATCTTTAAAGAAATTTTTCCCGAATTTAATTGGTATATTTTGGAACAGAAACAAAATTTTAGGTAGTATGTTCATTTTAATAGCTGAAATTCTGCCTATTAATGATAGTTGAAGATTATTCCAATTTTTTAAATCTTTTTAAATTTGTTTCAATAAGTTATCATAATTATCCAACTTAATTGTTGAGCAAGTGCTGAGATATTGATTCCTAAATATTTTATTTTTTGTACTATTTGAATATCTAATGTTTGCTGGCCATGTTCTTAGTTATGATTTTTGTTTTTTCTTTGTTTATTTTCAAACCAGCTACTTCTTCATATTCTTCAATATGGAAGAAGAATAATTCTAATAATTTCAGACCTGTTTGTTCAGGGTCTTCCAAGAAAAATACTAAGTCATTGGCATATGTTTGCAATTTAAAATTTTCTTTTTTAATTTCCAATCTTTTAATCTGGACCTCTTGCCTAATTATTCTCATTAAGACCTCTAATGTATATATGAATAGTAATGCGGACCAAGGGCAGCCTTGTCTTGTGCCTTTTTGTATATGAAAGTTACTTGTCAATTCTCCATTTATTATTTTTGCTTCTTGTTGTGTGTATATTGCCATAATTGTTTTTAAAAACTTTTCACCAATATCCATGTGTTTTAACTGTTATATTATAAAGGGCCAATTTACATTGTCGAAAGCTTTCTGGCGTTGTCATTATTTTTATCATCTTCTCCTTCCCATATTCTTGGTTTGTTTGCTGGTTTGTCCATTCTTTTCTTCTATTCTTTCTGCTATCTCCTCTTTTTCCTGGACTCTTTGACCTTCATTCATCATTAGTTGCAGCATACTTTCTATTTTCCATATATGCTTTGCATTAGGTACTTTATTCTGTGATTCTTTTCCATAGTACCCCTAATGCTTTGAAACATCAATGCCATTTCTCTTGAAATCTTACTCCTTTCCCCTTGATGGAGCATCTTGTCTTAATTTAATAAGTCCTGCTCTTATTCAAGTCCAAAAGCAATACATTCCAGTCCAATGTTACTCCTTAGAAAGTTCAATAATCATAATCCTTTACATCTCAGGATTATTATTCAATTCCATTTAAATTATTATCAGAGTACAACATGTGTACAATGAGATTGGCTGAGCTTCCCTTCATGCACCCCCCCAACATATCTCACAGTGAGGACAGAAGTCCCTAACCCAGACCCAATCTTATTACACATTGCACAACGTGCTGGCCCTGCAAGGCTATCATATGTTGCTGACATGAAGTTATTTTCTGTTCAGAAGTCTGACAGCCCACAGGTAGAAACTGTTCTTCAGCCTGTTGGTGCAACTGGCTATGCTTCTATATCTCCTACCTGATAGTAGGAGAGTGAAGAAATGCTGACTGGGATGTGAGTTGTCCCTGAGAATTTTCCTCACTCTTCTAAGGCAGTGAGCCCTAGCGATGTCTTCTAGTGGTATCAGGGAACAGCCCATGATGTTTTGTGCTGTGCTAACCACCTTCTGTAGCATCTTTCTATCTGCGGCTGTCAAGACAGCATTGCACACCATAATGCAATATATGAGGATGCTTTCTATTGTGGAGCAGTAAAAGGAGGTTATCAGTTGTTGTTCCACTTTATTCTTTCTCAAGACCCTAAGGAAATGAAGTCTCTGTTGGGCCTTTCTGGCCACCTGGGTTGTATTGATTTTCCAGGAAAGATCTTCACTGAAGTAGACTCCCAGGAATTTAAAGGAGGAAACTCCCTCCACACAGCCCCCCTCGATGTAAAGTAGGGTGGGTTCCTCTCTCTTCTGATGTAAGTCTAACACCATCTCCGTTGTCTTGCTGATGTTTAGGTGCAGGTTGTTTTCTAGGCACCATGAGGATGATTTTTGAACCTCCCCCCTTGTATGCTTTTTCGTCTCCATGTGTAATGAGACCCAATACAGTCCTATTATCTGCGAACTTAATGATCACAGTAGATGGGTCAGACGATCATGTGTGTACAGTGAGTACAGGTAGGGACCGAGCACACAGCCCTGTGGGGAGCCAGTTCTAAGCTTCAGGGAGCTGGATGTGACAGACCCCGCTCTTACTGTTTGTGGTCGGTCCCTTGGAAAGTCTTTAATCCAGTCACAGATGGAAGAGGGAAAACCCAAGTCAGTCAGCTTTTCAATAAGGATGCTCAGCAGGATAGTATTGAAGACTGAGTATTATAAGTAGTCCAGGAAGCTTCCAAAAGTCAAAAATCACTTTGCTTTACTTAAAAGTCTTCCTTATTCTCATAATAGAGTCTCCCATAATCATACAGTAGCTAGTTAAAGAACAGTAAGTGTCACCACAGTCCTCCAGATGAATGTTGTTTATTCCTCTCCTCAAAAGGTATTTCTAAACTTGTAGGAGTCTGGCATATTCCATTCACCAATAGATGCCACCCTCAGCTTAAGTTTCAGCATTGTTTCAAGTCTTGTAGATTTAATTAATCCAAATTTAATTCAATTTATGGAAGCAAAGTCAACTATTCAAATAGATTCAAGTAGATAGTCCAGCATTTTATAATGCCTTTCCAAAACAACTCTTGCCCAATTTAAAAGTCCAATTTTTTGTGTTTTAAAAGGTCTTTATCTTTTCTCTCCTTAGTTCCTTCTCTTTCGGGTCTAGGATTTTTCTATCAATGTTAGTTTGTTGCTTTAAAAAATCATTCTAAGAGTTTCTTTTCATGGATTTTCCTCTTTCTTTCTTTTCTTTAAAGTAAGGTCTAAACAGAAAGGAATCTTCTCACCCAGCTCCAATCACTGTTTATCTGCACCACCCCTACACATTTTTTTTGTTGCCTTGGCTGTCCCAGCTTTGTGGCTGACTCTTCTCGTCAAGGGAGAGAAAAGAGGCCCTGAGTCCAGCAGGAAAGTTGCTGCTCTCCCCAAATTACAGAGCACCCCTCTTTTCTTCACCACCCCTATAGGGTGGTTTTGGCTTCTTTAGGAGCCCTCCAACAGGGAAAACTTGGCATGGGAGCTCAGAGACCTGCTTCTCACATCCAATAGCACCAGGACATCAGCCGGAAGTCCAAATTGCTGTTGTTTTTTTTTATAAAACATCAGCAGTAAAACACCCCCCCCCCAGGATGTATTTGAGTTCAAAATTGAAGCATTTGAAGTATTGTGCCCATTTTTTGGGAGAGTTTTCTGGGTATCTTTAACGCCTCTAAATTTTTATGATCAGTCCAAACCTCAAAAGGCTGTTGACTACCTTCCTGAAATTGTCTCCAGGTGAGCAGTGCCCAACACACTGCATACACTTCCTTTTCTCACACTGCTCATCTCCTGTCAGTCTCAGTGAGTTTTCTGGAAATGAAAGTGCATGGCTATAGAGTTCCACTGACATTTTTTTTTAGTAAGACTGCAGCCACTTCCACATCACTTGCATCAGCTTGGACCACAAAAAGTTATTCTGGGTCTGGGTACTTCAGTACTGGTTCTTCCACGAAATGCTTTTATAACAGTTCAAATGCTCATTGGAAATTCTAAAGTCAATATTAAAGATTGCCCTGGCCATGGCTTGGCAGGTCCTCTCCCTGTTTTGAGTAGCTCAGTGATGGGTAGGGCGATCTCTGCAAATGAAGGAGTAAACTGGCAGTAAAAATTTGTGAACTCCCAAAAACTTTGCAATTGTTTCTGGGTGTGTGGGAGTTGCCAGTCTAAAACTGCTTTTACCCAGATTCATTTCTGTCCCTTGGTTCGATATGCATAATCCAAGGGAGCCTAAAACACTTTTGTGAAATTCACATTTTGACAGTTTTACATATAGTTTGGCTGCCAATAATTTATTTAATACTTGCCATACCAGCTTTACATGTTTTTCTAGGGTTTTGTTGTAGATGAGAATGTCATCTAAGTAAACAAGAACCCCCTTATAAAGGTGCTCATGCAGAATCTCATTTATCAATTGCATGAAAACTCAATTCAGGGTGAGTGAATTGGAAACTTCCTAAGGGACAATTAAAAGTGGTTTTCCATTCGTCTCCTTCTTTTATCTGCACTTTTTAGTATTCATTTCTGGAGCTTGAGCTTAGTAAATACTTTTCCTTTAGCCAAGTACCCCAGCATATCTTTCATGAGGAGCAAAGGGAAGATATTGTGTATGCACATAGCATTAATTCCTTTAAAACCAATGCATAGCCTCATTCCCCCATCTTTCTTTTCCTTGAATAACACAGAGGCAGCTACCCTGGATTTGGCTGGCTGTATAAAACCTCTACTTGGTATCAATATACTCCCTTAGTTCCCTCATTTCTGAGAGTCATGGAATACATTTTTGGTTTAGGTAAATTTTCCCCTTCCACAAATTCTATTGCATAGTCTGAGGGCCAGTTGGGGGGGTAGTACACTGCATTCTTCTTCGCTACAAACTTCTGCTAACTCTCTGTATTCCCTGTGAATCAAAGGAATTCCAGGGCGTTATTCTGATAATGCTGCTATTGCTTCATTCTTATCATTTGGGGCTTTCTGCCTGCTAGCCTGTTCATATCGTGGGTTTGGAGGTAGTTCAGGGCCAAGTCCTAGTTTGAGTTTCCGATAATCACCTTCCCAAATAATAGTGGGACACCATTTGTCCAGCAAGGTGAGGCCCAAGATGGCTGACCCAGTCATTTTCAGCATTACTATAGAGTGAATCAGCTCTAGTATAAAGCAAATCAGCTCCCTCCCATCTCTAGCTTTAGCTCTTTGATGACAAGCGTGGCTGGGTGGCCTCCTATTAGTGACTCATCCACTTGTATAAATCAGATGGGACTTTTTAGAAGTTTTGTATTTATCCCCAACTTTTCTACTATGGTTGGAGTGATGAGACAGTGGGTTCAGCCCATATCTGTGATGGTCCTATGTCCCCATGGGCCGCTGTTCTGGGTACAGGTAATCTCACTTTTATTAGAAAAGGGCAGATGGCTTCACTTACCATTGGGTCATCTTCTTCACTGTCTGCTCTTAGTATTATTGGTGCATCAAGGTCCGGAGTTCCTTCCTCTCCTGTGGTGGGGGACCTCCATGGCCAGGCAGACAAATTTTCCTTTCTCAGCTGGCCTTCTGGGAGCCCTTTTTGGCTTGGCTGGAGTGGGTGCTCTCACTTGGCGCACAGGAGCAGCACCAACATTCTGAAGCTCAATGACCCTGTTGTCCACATTGGAAGCATTTGATGGGATTGGTTGCTGTTGCCCTGGGACACCTTCTATTTGATGAGAGATAGTACGATGACCAAGTAGTCCTTCGGGCTGTTTCTCTGGTGCGATTCGGCAGTGCATTCTTGTTTCATTATACATGGCAATGGCCACTCAGTACCACTCAAGGATTCAGTCTCTCGTTGCTCTGCATATGCATATTTTTAGCAATTCCTCATCCAGACATTCTTTGAAGTAGTGCACCAGGATCTGCTCAGGCCAATTGCTTAATCTCCCTGCCAGGCGGCAAAATTCTTTAACTATTTCTTTTGCAGGCCAACCCTTTTGCTTCATCATTTTAATTTCTGCCTCAGCTTCTTGGGCTTGGGAAGAATCCTCGAATTGGGCTTGTAGCACTTGCAGGAAGTCATCTACGTTATCCAACTCTGAGGCACCTTTATCATGGACTTGGGTAAATCATTCAAATGCCTCCTTTTCTAGGTTGTCACCCAGGATGGAGACAATTTCTCTGTCATCATGGAACTCATCCCCATGACAGTCGATGTAGGACCAGGCTCGATTTAGAAAGCAAGCAAGCTTGCTTGCAGTCCCATCGAAAACAGGCAGGTGTGTGTTTGCTCTGGTAGGTGGTAGTTGTGGCTGTGGTGCCGATGCCTGGGCTGGAACCATTTGGCCCTAGTCTCACACCCATCCTTGGCCAGGGAAAAACACCCATCCTGGGGGTATTTGGTTGGCTGGTGGGAACTGTGGCTGTGGAGGGCTGGTTCCTTGATGTCTTTGCTGCCTAGTATGAGTCAGACCTGGTGCCGGAGGACTGGCCACTTGAGCTCCTACAGCAGTAGACTGAGCCCATCTGGGAGTTGCAACAACTCCAGGGTTGATTGGCTCGAAGCTCAGGTAGATCAATCCCTCCAGGGAGGTATTTGCAGCTCTGCTTGATCACAAACTTCCTGCCCAATATTCATTTGCTCATATTGCTCGGGTAGTCCCTCGAATGTCTGCCTGTGCACCATAGTTTGATACTGCCATTCTCCTGTCTCACTTAAATCAGTTGCTCCAGTAGGTCTCCACTCCAGGATAGTGTCTCTTGATTCTCAGGAAGCAGTGAGAGAACAATCCAGCAGCGGGTCAGGAAGTGTGGCTTCGCTATCAGCTGGATCCCTCCTTCCGGTCCCCAGTCAGCTTGGGTCTTGGACAGATGTCCATCTGGCGTACGATATAGGACCATTTGGTCCTATACCAAAGCCATTACTTGCAGGGTCTCCATGGGGATTGGCAGCTTCACACAGGGTCCTCCACAAAGTTTACACTCTTGTGTAACTTTCTTTGGCATCTGTTTCTTCTCCTTCTTCCCTGAGTCTTTTCTGCTGCCCGACTAACTAGATCAGGTAAGCAGCCAGGGGTCAGGACCCTGGATAGCGATCTTCAGTGAGGAATCTGAAAAATACTTTTTCTTTAGGAGAGTCAGAATAATGTAACATGTCCAAAGTAACATGTCCCCTGAATAAAAATTCAAGGCATTCATCTTTCTTTAAAGTCTGTTTATTAGGAACATATCAAATTGGAAGGACTTGGTGTAATTCTGACTCTGGTTAGATTCCAGAATTATACCCAGTAAAAAGCAAAAGTTTGAAACTTCCCCCCAGAGTCACAATCTCCAATCAATTCTCACTCCATCAGTCTGGTGACTCCAAACTCCACCTTCCTCCAACCTCTCTTCTCTCTTCTCGTGGGAAAGAATGCCACTAAGACATTACATTCCCCCTTTATCTCTATAACCCCCTTTTCAACATCTAGAGTGGCGAACCTGAAATAGCATTAAATTCCTTTGCAGAAAACCTAAAGAAGCTAGGAAAAAAATACACATATGTCATCTTCAGGATCAACATACTGTTTGCAGGAATCATTGATGAAGAATGCACAACTTTCAAGGTGCACAAATTTCAAACCATTCCAATGAAGAAAAAAATAAAAGGTAATATTACTAACATAGTACTAAAAATGTACAGTACTCGGGTCTTTACTTATATTACTGATACACATAATGGACATTCTTTTACACTGAAACTATAAAAGTACATGGTAAATGTAATGTGGGGTATTAAATTGAAAGAATATAACAACAATACCACCCAAATAAAGTAATAACAGAATAACAGTTAGAAGGGATCTTAGAGCTCTTCTAGTCATGCTCAGGCAGGAAATCCTATACCATTTCAGACAAATGGTTGTCTAATCTCTTCTTAAAAACTTCCAGTATTGGAGCATTCACAACTTCTGGAGGCAAGTTTTCTGATTATACCATACCATACGTTATAATAATACCAGTCTATAAAATATGGGAATAATCTTAATTTGATTTGCTAACTCTGCTAGCTCTACTAGTTCTTGCTATCTTGATTTCACATTTAACAAATATCCCATGGCATTTGGCTAGAAAACTTAATATGTGCATGACAAGTGAACACATAGCTGGGTTCAAAATTATATTCAAAGATAACTCAAAATTCTTCATCATTCTGGAGAGGTATTTGAATGGAGTCCCACAAGATTCAATCTTGATCCAACAACAATAACAGCAGAAGGTAAATTATTTTTTAGATTGCAACAGAAATACAATTTTCAAGTCAGGGAAGTAATCACATTTTATTCTGTTTTAGTAAAATGTCACTTTGATTATTATTTATTATTTTTTCCATGTCGTGATCAAACTTTAAACTGCCAGAAAGAAGCCACCTTCATTGTTGGCCAAAAATAAGTCATTATTGGTACATGTTTCTGGTAGAAGCTAATGTATCAGCAGATGGGCCAGGCTCTATATCTGTCCACATTCCCACAGCATGTTGTTATCTGCTAAAAGCCTCCACTTAAGCATATTGGTTTTACTACTTAGACATTCCAACTTTCAAACTATAAGGGAGATCAGATCCTTCAGCCATATCTTCCTTTAATGTTACTCCTTCTCAACAGTTTCCTTCATCTTTTAATTCTATTTTGTTCTTGCATCCCTTAGAGAATGTTTTTCTTGCCATAAAACTGTTTCTGGATCTGAGTTGGTGGACTTTAGGGGCATATATCCATTCAGAGGATGTAGAGGGTCATTCCCTTGCTTAGTTTTCTCAGCATCTGCGGCAACTTCTCTCCTGATCTTAGGTGAGGCAATGCCAGTGAGAATGAGATAAGTTTCTCAATTTGTGTAGGTTTGAAACATCCTGTCACTAAGCGTGTTGCTGTCAACTTGTTTCACATGTGCAGAAACTGGACATTCTGGAGCAGCATACTCTGCTTCAGAGACGCTTAAGCTAACGTTGATGTGTGCAACATAGATGGTTGAGTTCCCTCTGTGTAGTTTATCAATTTCCTTATGATATTTCTCTTTGAGCTGACTAGCTTTAGTGTTTAGGCAATGTATTTAAAAGACAGCATCCTGCCAAATATTACGCCAAGATACTTCGATGTGCTGTAGTTGGTTTCCTTGCCACATAACATCCAGTTCTTTCTTTGCATCTCAAATTTGGAGGTGGAAAGTGCACATTTGTGTTTTCTTTGGGTTGGCCTTTAAATTGTTGACGGTGGAGGACTCAGAATATTATTTAATTTGGTACCAATGGTTAAAGTACAATAAGGAAAGGTCACAAAAGGAATTTAAAAAGAAGAAAAAAGGGAAATAAAATTGGAATAGTAGCAAACAGACAGGATGAGGGAGAAGTTATAGAAATTGAGGAACTGCTAGGAAAAAAAAGAAGCAAGATTTAGATAGACATCCAAATTAAGATTTATAAGGTAAGCAGCCAGGATTTTTAAAGAATGCTGGATAGCTTAGAAGCTGTCAACAAAAATAATAGCAGCTGTTGTTTGTGACTGAAGCTATCCTGGGCTGTTATTTACACAAACACACACCTACACCTATTTTTATTCCACTTTCCCTGGGTCCCTGGGAAAGGAATAGCATTTTTTCCCCATCCTCATCCTGATTTAATAATCAGGACTTTGCACTGGTGCAAGATTTAAGCACACATTTTGTACTTTTCTCCCCTCACCCAGAAAAAAAACAAGATTCAGAAATGTGAACTGCGGGGGAGTCCCCTCTGGACTTGTGGGAGTGGCGAGAGAGAGAGGATTGGGAGGCTACTAGTCTGAGAACTTGGTGTGGTCTGGAGCTGCTGCGTATTATACCCATTGCCTCCAACCAAGGTCCTTCGCTTTCCCATGGAAAATGCTTTGAAGCTGGTGGGGAAGCAATGAGCTGGTTGATACCACAAGGTGGTTCATCTGCTCCCCTTCACAGGCTTTTAGCTACTATTGTCCCACCTTGCTTCCCCCTCCCCTTAAAACAAGGCTAGGAAAGAAAGCCAGGAGGAGGGAATCTAAGGGGGAAGGAAAAAGAGACCCAGGCAGATCTCTCTCTGAATAGCCTCCTGCCCAGATTTTGACTGATTTCCTCCAATGAACAGACCCCACCCCCTTTTTTGGACTCCGGACCCGAGCCTTTATTTTCCCCATTTTGGGGGGGAAATTGGATTTTTATTGGGTTCCCCCCTGCCCCATGCCAAAAGGAAAGCCATTCAAGCTTCTCCTCCTAGAAGTCCCCCTACCCTTCCCCCTGCTCCCTTCCCCCTACCACCCACTCAATCCCACTTCGGGGAGATGAGCACACACTGGAAACATGTGTTGGGGTGATGTCAGAGCATGCCTTCTGACCCTCTGGTGCTTGGCCAACAACTCTACATGCTCCTCCAGGCCCAGATTGCTGTGGGGGGAAGCCTTGATGCCTCCACTGCCCTCCAACAGCCCCAGCTATCGTTGCCTTGCCTCCTCAAAGGCACAGCTCATTTCAAAGGCGGCAGCTTATATCTGGAGGTGCTGAACAGTGACCTGTTGCAAGAGCCAGGCCAGGCCTCTCTACTGTCTGACTCATTAATAGGGGTCCTTCTTCCAGGCCAACCATCCCTGCTCCTGCTGGGCTTTTGTGCTTGGTGCTCAACCAGGGGAGGAAAGTACTTCCCCATCCCTTCTTTCTCTTGGGCCCGCAATGAGGTAGGAAGAAGGCCAGGCTTGGGGGATGCCCCCCCCCACTCCACAAGATCTATCCCCACTGTTCCCGCCCAGCCCTCTTTGCTAGCAGCAACAGCAAATGTGCCATGGCGAAGGAGAAATTCTGTTGTCGTGCAAAGCAAGTATAGCTGTGACAGGGCAACAGCTCTTTCACCCCTCTGCTGCAACAGGGTGACAGGGAGCTGCAGCAGAGGGATGAAAGAGCTGCTTGCGGTTGCAGACCTGCATGTTGCTGACACCAAGTCTAGAGCCTACAATTTTCTTTTTTTTTTTGAAGTGTCTTGCCATTGCCTGCTTCCTAGAGCTGCGAGAGAGTGTCCATAACCAGTCATCCAGGTGTTTTGTGCCGAAGGTGGGACTAGAACTCAGAGTCTCTCAGTTTCTAGTCTGATGCTTTATCCACCATACCAGTAGTCCCCAATCTTTCTGGCACCAGGGACTGGTTTGTGGATGACAATTGTTCCTCAATCCTGGGGGAGGATGATTTAGTGTACAACTTAGATAGTAATAGCTCTTAAACTTATATACCACTTCACAGTGCTTTACAGTCCTCTCTTAAGTAGTTTACAGAGTCAGCATATTGCCCCCAACAATCTGGGTCCTCATTTTACCCATCTCGGAAGGATGGAAGGCTGAGTCAACCTTGAGGCTGTGAGATTCGATCTGCCAAATTTCAGTCAGCCAGCAGTCAGCAGAATTAGTGCTGCATTGTAAACACTGTGCCACCATGGCTCAGTGATTCCACACCTACACAGATGAAGCTTCACTTGCTCACTTGCCGTTTGCATGGCCCAGTTCCTAACAAGCTACAGACTGATACTAGTCTATGGATTGGGGATCACCGCACTATACCACACTGATTCTACTCTTCTTCAAAGTAATTACATGCAAAACTTTTTATTGTTATTTTTACTGATCACTTCAGATTTCTTTGTTAAATTCTAACTGCTACAGTAAATTTGATACTATCAGATTATTTTCCATGTGAAATGGAAGTAGCACTGTTACAATACTTTTACTTTTGGATGCATCCTGGATTTCATTTTTATTTCAAGCTCATTGGGAGTATTTTGAAAAATTGATCTGAATGTTATATATTTATTTTGAAGTCTAATAATATCAGTTGCAAAGATTCTGTGGAATAATTAAGAGTTTTTATATTTCTGGTTTCTTTCCACACAGATATTCTTTTCAATATCTCCTTTTTTTCAGATTTTGCATTCTTTGATAAACATGTTATGAAGACAAACAACCAAAGTCACAGGGACAATTTTGTTAATTTAAAAAATAGGAGGAAGAAGAGACTAGTTGTTATATAGGATATATTTTTAGAAAAAGAACTATCCATTGGTCTCTGTTGTCCTTTGTTTTTTATTATTTTATACTTTATGTTGCCTTTATTAATTTTTCCTGATATATTTTGGAATAGATAGTGATCAGTGCTCTATCTATCTGCCATCGGCTAGCTCAGTCTATCACATAAAATTTGCTTGCTGTAAGTCTCCACTAAATAATAGAAACTTCAGTCCTAAGGGAGGTTAGGCTGTGCTTAAAAGCAGAGCCAAAGATCTAAAGACTAGCTAGAAAGCAAGAAATCCAACCATTTCCTGCTCCCTAGCTAATCTAAATCTCCCGGTACAGCAGAACAGCTGATGGTCAGAAAAAGGAAAAATAGCAATTTATCAGGCAAGTTTCCTGGGTAAAGAGTGAGTGGGCGTGGAGGGCTCCTGCGGGTCATGTGGGTGGGTGCAGCCTTGTGTTTCTGCGCAGCCTAGATTGTTTTTTTGGGGTGCTCTGGGGATGAGATTTCTCTGTGGCCCACCAAAATTTTCTCACAGCCTACCAGTGGGCCGCGACCTGCAGCCCACTGGTTGGCAACCGCTGTACTAAAGAACTGAGTAAAAATAAAACAAATGGTTATGGATGTGTCTTTGAAAGCTTATAATATAATGCACTTTTGCTAAATGAAGATTCTTCTATGGAAGGAAGTCCATTTTGAATGACAAAATTAATATGTTTATAAATGTTCTGATCTTTTGAGCAAGATATAAAATTGGGGATTTTGAAAAAAATTTAAAAATTTAAGTGAAACAGAAAAGCTTCTTCACAACTGTTCTACTTTTTGTCCAGCATATACAAAAGATGCAAATCTGCTAGTCTTTTACTTTGTCAGATTGAATTCAAATTAGGAAATGGCCCATGAAGGCCCCTTATTAATTCACTTTTCTTAACATACAGGTTACATTTCAAACCTGTCATCTTCCTTCCTTCTCTTATTTTTCTTAAAGCCACTTGTTTTTGACAGAGTGAATTCACACTTCTAGTTTAGGGTGCATGATGGAGTAATGCATTCATTTTTTTATTGTGGTCACAGAGTAGGGCTAACGTATCAGTATTGCTAGATCTCAGACTGTTGAAAGGTAATTGATTAGATGTTGAGTATAAATAGCAGTGATTAAATGTATGTGCAGGCCAAACCCTGACATTCCATATGTGTATCCTGATGTCAGATGTAAGAATAAAAGTTATATATCAGCGGTCCTCAACCTTTTGGGCACCAGGGACTTAGTACTGTGGAGACAGGTTTTTCTATGGATTCGACAGGGTGTGGTTTCACATGCTGCCTGCATCCTGTGGATGGAGCTTCGCTTGTTTGCTCAGCCCGGTTTCTGGCATGCTGCAGGTTGGGGACCCCTGATTTACATCAGGGCCACATGCTGTCAGTCTTTCCTTGCTCTCTACAATTGTGTATAGCAGGGGTGTCAAACTGATTTTCTTCAAGGGCCAGATCAGCATTGTACTTCTCCTCTGTGGGTAGGCCAAGTAGGGGGGAGAGATGGAACGGATGCCTCCCGCAGTATCCTGCCATCCAAAATGGAGCACGGAGGGGCCTTGTGTTCCCTCTGTGCCCTATTTTTAGCCTAGATGGCCTCTTGCAGAATCCTGCTGGCCAAAATAGGGCACAGGAGGGCACGTGTAGCTCCCCACGTTCCGTTTTGGCTGCCAGAGTCACTGCGGGCCCGTCCTCTGCTATTTCCAGGCCAGCCTTGTGGCCAGATTTAAGCATCCCACTGGTCAGATCCAGCCTGAGGGCCTTGAGTTTCATACCCCTGGTCTATAGAGACAATTCCTTTAATCACTGTTACTTAGAATTATTGTAAATCTTTTGTCAGAGTGTTTGCAGCGTGACTACTATTATGAGACAACCCAGGAACAAACACAGCACACAGAGGCTTCGACGTTAAACAGTGGTATATCTATAAGACAGTTATATACAGAAATATACGTGGTAGGCACCCTCTAATGGCTGCCTTTATATAAGCACCTCTTAAAGGCTAGAACCCATCCATAGTCTTAAAAGGAAATACCCATGCTATACTGATTCATTCTCATTGCATCATCCTATTTTACATCAGCTTCACTGCTGGTCAGCTCTTAAATCCCAAGACATGCTTTGCACAATAAATAAAAATAATTACAGATTTATTCCAGTTAATAAATGCTATCCATGTCGGAGTTTAAGGCACCAGTTTTGAATGTACTGTACTTGTGGAAAAATATATTAATAGATATTGATATGAAACACCAATGGAGAATGAGGTGAACAAAGGTATATCCTCCCACGCCCTGACACCTGCCTTTCCTTGCTAGCCCACTTCTGTGGCCGCTGGTTGCCACCTGTGCGCATTACCCCCGGCCTCCATTTTGCCATCAGAAGCCTTCAGGAAAGGTCACTGCAGCCAAGAAACAAGCTCCGGATTGATGTGTATGTTGCCCCCAGTCTTCATTTGGCATCAGAAGCCTTCAGGAAAGGCCTCTGATGATGAAATGGAGGCCAGGGGGCACTGTGTGCATCAATTCTTAGCTGCAGAGGCCTTTCCTGAAGGCCTCTGACAGCAAAATGGAGGCCAGGGGTTGCTGTGCACAGGCAGTGGCAAGTAGCTGCAGAAGTGCACATGGCCTCCTGCTGGGCAGGGCAGTCAGTGCTGCTGCCACAAGGTAAGACACTGGAAAAGACATCCCCCCAAAATAAGACTTAATGTCTCTTTTGGAGGAAAATAAATAAATAAGACCGGGCCTTATTTTCAGGAAAGCACAAGAGGTGAAACACTCTTTACTTCTACAGTTTCATAGGAACTCTCAAATATCTCAGGCATCCTTACTTGTCAGGAAAAAAAGTCTGCTTGCTTTTCATGGTGCTTGCTAAATAATTTTTGAAAGATATTTTACGAATTGCCTAAATCAAATTTTGATTGAGGGAATAGCCTAGCATTTTAGCTCTCTGCACTGCTTTTTTTGTTGGTTTTAGTCTGATTTCATATTGTTTTCATATGCTGATGCTGTTATTAGTTTTAATTATATGCAGTTTTTAAAATCCTTTATTAATACATTTGTTTGTAACTATGTTTGTAATTTAATTGTTTAATTTAATTGTTACTCCATCAAGTAATTAAGCTTATTAGTGTCTAAACTATAGTAAATAAGAGGAGACAGAAAAAATGATTAATATCCAGATATTGAGGTTGGCTATTATGCTCATAGGGTTGACTTTTCAAGCTCATATCACTTTCATTCTATTTATTTATTTATTTTTGTTTAAATGAGTTCCAGCTCCAGTTGTCTGGCGTTAACTATGGTTAACTAACCGGAAACTAGCTTCCTGGGTAGATTCTAAAGAGATTTTATACTCCTCCATTTCACAGAGAATTGTTTGGGAATAAATGTGCACTAGTAGAATACCATTATGACATTACTCCTTGGAAGCATATGGTGTACCTTCCTTCTAATTTCATGGACCAGCATAATGGACACAATTTACTAACTTTTCCTGATTTTCATCAATATATTTGTATTTATCCGGAGTTTAAAGAGAAATAGGAGGATGGTTTATTTTATGTGCTTGCCAAAACAGCAGTGATCCTTCTCTCTGCATAGCTGAAATAATGTTCTCTCTCTTCAATAATGTAGACACTGATACTAACCAGAACCTGAAGCCAATGGTGTAGAATCTTTGTTCTTGTATGTGTGTGTTTACACACATAAACACACTGAATTATACTGGTAAAGAACACCCTGCTCTCATTCATTGTGCATATGATTGCCAATGTGATACGATGTCTTCATGCAAAATACTTTTGTGCTCATATATCATATAAGGTGTCCCACCTTTATGGTATGTTATAAAAACCCACTCACTAAGTGAATAAAACCCATCTCTTGAGTGTTTCAAAGTAAAAAATCACTTAACAACACCCATTCCTCTTTTCCTAGCTCCAATAATATCTTCAGTAATCGCAAAAAAATGAATTAATGAACAATTTCACTGCATGCTAATAGTCTTTCTATGAAGTTAACCTTTTTTGTAATTTTGTGCACAAACCTAATTTTTTTCAATGAATAATAGAAAAAGTCATTCTATAAATTGTGATCTGAGAACTTTCTAATAGAAGAATGACACTAATCAATATTTTTTTCAGCAGTCTGTATAATAAGATTCATGATCTGCTAAAGTTACTTTTTGGAAATGATAAGTATTCAATTATTTTAGGACATCCTTAATTTATAAAAAAAAATCATGTAACTTTAAAGAAACAATATCATGTATCCTGAAACCATTGTAAAATATATGGATTTATCAAGTTGATCTAGTAAAAATTCAGCATCTACAAAAATAAAAATTTGAAAAGTAATCAATTTTTCTTGACTTAAAACTCATTGCACTCCTGCTGCACAGATGTAATTATCAGTATTCCTGGTTTTCTTTGGATGATGGCAGGTGAAAGAAATCTCTGGTGAAGAAACAAAAATGTGGGCTGCAAGTTGCTTGAACTCAATCCTTGTAGTGCTAGATCGAGAAGTGATTTATTAGAGCTGCTAAAGCCTATAGACCATACATCACCTTCCTGGTTGGCTTTGTTGGCACCTTGTCACATTCTTGTGGGCTTGAGGAATTCATTGTTCTTGTTTGAACTGATAAGAACAAAAAAAAAAGGATTTTCTGCCTGAGACCTTGGGAAAAGTAGAAGGGGTGGAATGTTGACATGAACAGCAGAGCTGCACTTTCCCAAGCCTTTCAGTGATTTTTCTTTTTTGTAAACAGAAGACCACCAATCTTAGGTGTTTTCAGTTTTACCCTTAATAAAAGGGTGTTTTCCTTGGTGAAAGGACAGGTTAATATACACACATTTTCTTTAGCATGATAAAACAAAGAAAGATTACATTGATTCTTTTTTAGGTCTGGAGGTTGTAGGGCAGCCCAAGACTTGCTCTGTTATGGAGACAAAAGGGAAAAGAGAGATAAAACTAGCAACCTAATAAGTCAAATTGGTCAAATAAATCTCCAAATCTACTTTCAGGCTTGTTTTTCTGTCAACTTTAATTAATTCAAACCCTTATCTTCCAATCATTTAATTAGAATGTGAAAAATAAAATGTCTATTGATTTGAGCCAATCTCTAAAATTAATACATATGCATATGCAGAGAAAGAGAGAGAGAAAAAGAGAGAGAGAGAAAGAAAGGAAAGAAAGAAAGAAAATTATTTTGTCTGTTATCCTGGATAAAATAGCAATATTATTTCAACTTAATTACCATTCACAGTGCTTTACAGCCCACTCTAAGAGTTTAGAGAATCAGCATATTGCTCCGAACAATCTTGGTCCTCATTTTACTGACCTTGGAAAGATGGAAGGCTCTAATGGAGAGGAGATACAGGATTGTGCTATTAGACTTGTCATGTGCCATTTGATACAAAGCTTTGGTAAAATGTATCTACAAATAATTGCTCTACTTTTAATTTCTTCTATAATGTAGAATCATTTACTGAGAGCACAGACATCTTGTGAAGCCATGACATGTTTAATCATGATTTGTTACAACTACCTTAATTTATCTAGCACACTAAGTATTATTATAGTGGGATAAGTTCATATACCACATTAAGCAAAAACAAAATAAATAAATAAATCACATGATATTTTGGATAAAGCCAGCCTTAGTTATGTCTTCCATTTTTCATACTGTATACTTATTTTTAGGAGGCATTCAGGTTTATCTGATAGCAAATAAACAGGAAACAAAAACACAGGTTTATGTTTAGTGTTCTTGCAATACCATCAAGAAAATGAGTTTTATCTCCACTTATAGATTAATTATCATGGCTTGAAGTAATCAACATTTAAGATAAGGATTCTAGGCTAACTGTGTTTTATGTTTAGCCTACAGCAAACTACAGTAGTTAAATGATCAACACTTGTCATTGCTACTTATCAGGGCTTAAAGAAGGCTTTACATTTTGACTTCATTAAAGGTAAGAAACAGGCCAGAAGGAAAGCAATAAGAATAGGAAGGGTCAAAAGGTTACACAAGAGAACAGTCTATTTCTAGGCATGGCTACTATGTCATATCAAGTCATTCACAAATTACCCAATTATGTAACAGTAGCATTATAAATTTAACAATTTATGGGATTAAAAAAATATATTAAAAGGTCAAATGCCATTTTGTATTCTATACCATCCTAGATATAAAAGGCCTTATTCTTGCGTTTATGAACATTTTATTTTAATAAACTACCACAGCCTATTTATATACTGTACTTTACAATCTTTAGGTTAGAATCTCAACTTTTTCCACATGCATACTTTATATGTGCTAAATTCTAATTAATCTGTATGAAATATTCTTAAGCGTGTGCCAATATAAGAACAGTCAACATGTAAGAGCTTCCTTTTGATTTTTTTGTTTGTTTGCTTTTGATTGTACATAGCCCTGAGTCATTTTAAAAGGACAGCTATATAAATCAACTAAATAAATAAACAAATTGGAAAGATTATCAATAGCAATGTTTGTCTTGCAGCTTCAAGCTGCCACAGTGGGGTATTTCTGGAAGACTTTATAACCATAAATGTTGCAAGTCTGCCTACTCAGTATTGAATAGATACATTCAAACACAGTACATAGCACCTGTTAAGCTTCTAAAAATTCAGTATTCATTTATTCAGGAAGGGTTGACTTTTTGCATAAAGACTGATGTTTAGTTAAAAATAAAAAAAATGCAACTCGTGAAATTTCTCTGCTGAAAACTAGTCTCTTTTTCACTTCTTGATTTTCAGTGTTTCACAATATGTGCTTGTCTGTAAATTGTTCCTAAGTAGGAGAGGTGCTAAAATAAATTGAAATCTGTCATTATCATGAAAAATAATTGAAATAGCAAATGTTTTCTAAACTCTCTTTAGATACTTAAAAATGCCCTGCAATAATTCTAGATTGAATTTCAATCACATGCAGTAATGTTGATTCCTTTATTGAAGGAGTATGGTATAAGTGGAAGACTGTGGAGGAGTAGTGACACCTGCAGGATCCTGCTGTTTTTATCAGAATGAAGAAAGGCTCCTGGAGTTCTGTGCTGATTGGCTGTCTAATGCAATAGGAAAGGGGCAAGCTTGCGGTTTTACAATGGTGCTTTTTGCCAGTTGACTCTTCTTGCTGTCTCTGTGGAAAGCACTATATGAGAGGCAAGAAACTTAAGCAAGTTCTGCAACAGTGAAAATACATCTGTAAGTTATGTGCCAAGTTCAAAATAAAAAGCAGTGGTGGTCAATTGGCTTTTTTTGGCTTTCATAGTACTACATCAACACAGGACAAGTTATTGATACTCATCTTTTTCAAATTCTGCATCCTTTGATATATATTCATCATATAGATTGAATAAGGAGAGAGTATACACTCTTATATCACACCTTCACCAACTTTGATCTAGTATGTTTTACCACGTTCTATTTGGATTTCTATTCCTGAGTTGTTTTGGAGTTCCATTTTCTAAGTACATTCTAAGCATGACATGGTCAACACAATAATAGGTCTTTCTATATTTGATGAAGTACATACAGATAGTCTTCTACTTACAACCATTCATTTAGTGACTGTTCAAAGTTACATCTGCACTGAAAAAAATCACCATTTTTCAAACTTACGATCATTGAAGCATCCATTGTCACATGATCAAAATTTGGATGCCTGGCAACTGGTTCATATTTATGATTGTTGCAGTGTCCTGAGGGTCACATGATCCCTTTTTGCAGCCTTCTGGCAAACAAAGTCAATGGGAAGCCAGATTGACTTTACAAACTGTGTTGCTAACTTAACAGTGGCAGTAATTCACTTAACAACTGAGGCAAGAAAGGTCATAAAATCCACTTAACTATCTCGCTTATCAATATAAATTTTGGGATCAGTTGTGGTCATAAGTTGAGGACCACCTGTATTGACTTTTCCTTTGCATATAGGGCTCCCTTATATATAGGGTTCCAATCTGTGTAGAATGATTCTTAGCATTATTTTGCAAGCATGTGTAATTAAGGATATTGTGCAGTAGTTTGTACATTCTCTTAAGTCTCCTTTTTTGGTCACATTGTGATTATATGGGTAGTAAACAAACAAATAAGTTGGAACATAAACTGAACCTTTCAAATGTTTTGAAAATGTTCTGACTTGGTAATGCCTAGAATCCTGATCTGACTTCATCTTTTAGTTTTTAGAAATTATGCTGAAGAAGCAATAAGCTTTTTGTATTCCATCTCTGTTTGATTTTCAGAGAATTAACTGCTCTTTGTTTGTTGACATCCTTTAGCATATCAAATTGAGTACAGAATTCTTTTGGAAAAGGTTTCTTCATTGCAAAAACAATGGTAGTGGTAGTTAAATGACTATTAATATAAAAGTGTAATTGTGTGTAATTTTTTTCTATATAATTAAGCCAATGAAATCTAACCATGCTTGAATGTAAGTGTGTTTAGGAATATTTTCCCCAAAACTGCAAGATACCTTCACATTCCAGCTTTTGTTCTTTGTTTTTCACACGGTTTCTTGTTAAAAAGATTTATCAGTAAAAATCTCAGTAAGGTTGGCAGCTTGGATGCTCTTGCTTCTTTCTCTTCTTCATTTTTCCTCTTCCTGTCAGAGCTGTTTTTGCTTTCTAACATTGAACTTAAATTTGGCAGTCTATCACTGCACTCTGCTGGAAATACTCTGAGCCAGAAAAGACTTCTTTTGATCTCCTAGTTGGCTTTTACAAAGGCATGTGTGAAGACTGAGCTGATAACCTTTGAGTTGTCAGGAACATGACTAACTAAATATGTATTTTTGCTTGTCAGAAATAACAATTCAGAGTCTTGGATGTATAGGCTGGAGACAGAGTTTTTAGCAGGAAGGATGAATAAAATGAACAACTACCTTCACAAAAGTAAATGCTCACCATCTTCTCCATAACAGTACCAGTATATAAGAATGTAATGTAATGTAAATACACAACAACAGTAACATTAGTAGATAGGTAGTGATCAAGTTTCCTCAGCATGTGTAACAGTTTATAAGGGAATGACAGAGTTTTAAGTTTATCATAGACAACATTATTATTTTCTATTTTTAAAATGGAGAGGGTTTTTTCTAATGATGATCGTATTTATCAAATTAATTTACGACAGATTAAGGAATAACATTTACTGGGTTTTACTTGGGAGTCTCAGCTCAGTTTTATTTGTTCACACTGAGAAATTTGTTATTGCCAGAAAATAACTGAATTTTTAACGCTCAGGGTGACTGCTTATAGGCAAAACAAAACTTCCTCTACCTCTCCCCCCCTCCCAAATTCCACAGATAAGACCTTTTCTGCAGATTAAGCACAGCTCTAGCTACATGTAGCACATATACATATATAAAAACCAGGTGTCATGAGTGAAAGCAACCTCATGGACATAAATTAATTTAAAGGTCAACTTTATAGCAGCAGGCAAAAGCTGTTGTATTTTTCAGCATTTGTTTGAAGTAGTTATATGCTGTCAAAGAAAAGCAAAAAACGCTTAGGAAGGAATGTTTGTTTTATCATGGTTGACCAAAAGTATTCTAGTGGTTATAAACAATGTAGACAGCTAATGATGGGAGGTGCCACTTACTCAATCTGAAACTCATTCATAAACCTTTGACACTGACTTAAGGTCACTACAGATAAAGAGAGAAGCATTTCCCAGGGAAAAGTACCATAACTTGTATATTATTTTAGTGGGAAAAAGTGCACAAAAGAAAAGCAGAGCAACATTTTATATTGACTTTAAAAGTTGAAATCTGTTTTGCCATCCATGCAGGACACAATTCATGTGGAAGTTTTTTCTTTTAGAGGACGTAGCAAGGCCCTGAAAAACACATCTGTTAATACTTTAAAGACTGTTTTTGATGAGGGGGTATTTCTAAAAATGCATATCAGAAGGAGACAGACAGGTTTACTATGAACTTTACCTTTAGAAGGAGGACATCTTATAAAAAGGATGTAAAACAGTTAACTTTTAAAGCAACCACTTGTAAGGTGATATATAACATGATCACCCTCATATGATGCAATAATCTGGCATGATAAGCCTTCAGTAGGCCGAAATTGGCTCAGAAATCTAAAATCTATTTTGCCTCATTCCCTATGCAGCAGTGATGGGATTCAAATTTTTTTTCTACTGGTTCTGTGGGCGTGGCTTGGTGGGCATGGCAGGAGATGGATAACGTAAAATCTCCATTCCTACCCCACTCCAGGGAAAGGTTATTGCAGAATCCCATTCCCTTCCCACCCCACTAACCGGCTTTCCAGTTCTGTTCTTCTGTGCAGGGCAACAAAAGAAGACCCAGCCGATCAGCTGGGACTCCGGAGGTAGAAAATAGATGGGGATGGGGCCAGTCAGAGGTGGTATTTGCCTGTTCTACGAACTACTCAACATTTCCACTACCGGTTCTCCAGAACTGGTCAGGACCTGCTGAATACCAACGTTACTATGCAGTATATTTTGAAAGCACTCTTCACTTAAAAGAAGAATAGCATTCTTGTTAATGTTGCATTAGTAATTTTCCTGCTTAGAAGAGGCATTTAAATGCCTTGCCATGTTTCTTAGATTAATCATGAATGGTTCTTTAAAAATTTATTCCTGTTTCCTCACATCTGGGAAATACCTACACTATGCTTGGAACATATCCGTAATAGTCATTGTATCAAAAAATTAAAGGCTTGCAAGATAGCCAGTTGCCTTTTAATTAAGACATTTTTTTCCATTACTATTTAAAAGCTAATATTTATTTTGAGGAAGAAACATTCTGACTGGTGTTTTTTGATGAAAGGAACAAATTATATTATACTGCATATCTTTTTCTTTTTAGTTCTGTGTATTTAGAAATATGTACATTGTATATGTACATATGTATATGTATATGTACATCAACTACTAAAGGTCTATTTAGGAAAAAAACTTATAATGAGTCTATCTTTCATAAATTATTTGGTATCACTGAGTCTCTCTGTCTCCCTCTCTCTGTCTCTCTCTCACACACAGACACAGACTCCTTTCAGCAGAATACTGCATTCTGTATATTCATGTAGTGTACATACTTTGCATGTCTTTCATACAGTAGGTATTGTACCCAAAAAGTATAGATAGCCAAATGTTAATGATTCTTGTATTCCTACGTAGTTATACTTTTCTTTCTCCACTCAGAGGTAATTACAATACAAATGTATATAGTATCGATAAAAGACAACCTTTTAACTTTTTATTATATTGTAGAATATAATTTTTCTACAGAATTGTTGTATTAGTCAGATGGAAGGAAGGAAAGAAAAGTTATCCCTGCGGATTTTACTCTGCTACTCCTTGCCAACTCTAGGGGGTGACACTTCTCTCCATTTTGAGGCCATGAGCCAGTGCTGTCTGAAGACATTTCAGTTATGCTGGTCATGTGGCCAGCATAACATTACAGAGCACTGCTTCTTCCCCATTGAAGTGGTACCTGATTATCTACTCACATTTGCATGCTTTCAAACTGCTAGGTGGGCAGGAGCTAAGACGAATAGCAGCATAGAACTTTAATTAATCTCACTCAGCTAGAGAAAGGTGGGGGGAGAGAATAGTGTGTTTCCTGGCCTTTTAGATGCTTATATTAGCGTCCTGTACTATTTTTCTTGTTTTTGCCAACTGGCTTGGAGCCATTTTTTTTTCTGTTAATACTCAAACAGCCAGCAACTACAGCAAGAGGGGGAAGCCCTTATTCAAATATTTGTAGCTGCTCTGCCATTGACGGCAATGAAATGTGTAGTAGATGCAGGGACAAACACAAATCAGTCCTTTGAATCAGCTGGTCAGAAATAGAACCAAGTAGAAACATTGAAAGTAATAAAAAATTCTAATCAAAGGTAAGCATTTTTAAGTTTAATTCATATAATTTTAGCGGAGAATTATGAAAACAATGCATTGGTTGAAAACAAAGCAGTTTGAACCAAGTTTTAAATTAGTATTTAAAGTTCTAGGAAAATAGCTATTATTTAAATACATTCTCTTTTCTAGTTTGTGGCATTTTCTGGACTTTTAAAAGTGTTTACTGAATTAGGCAATTAATTAAACAGCTATCCCTGTTTATAGCTCAGTAGATTCTTTATAATATATTGGATCATAGTCCAGAAGAGGCAAGGGTTTCTTTGATTAAATTTTGTTTTGGCTTCTGCTTTTATGTATCCAGCATACTCTCTAAATAATTAACATGAATATCAATGCTATAATTGAAAGAAAATCTAATGAGATAAACCTTGTTAACACAAATCACAAGCCTTTCCTATCCCATGCTATTTGACAAGCTGCTTTCAAAACAAAGAAGTTTTAAAAGGAGTTTCTTATGTATCAGAGTTGTAGAATCAGGCGGTAGCAGAAAAACTCCATAAATCCTTTAAAGGAGCAGTTTTTTTTGTTTTTGAAAACAAGAGTAGTCTACTCCAAATTTTCCATATGTATGCAGAAGAATGTGTCAGTCTTCCATATTACAGGAAAATTAGTAATCTATGGGTTAGCGCAGGGGTAGGGACACTTGGCTCTTCTGTCCCTTATGAACTTCAACTCCCAAAATTCCTGAGTGAGCCATATGTCCTACATTTGCATATTAAACAGTCCCATTCAAGTCAAAAATTGATTTCCCCCACAACTGAAAAACCAGTAGGCCAGGGATGGNTCCCCCACAACTGAAAAACCAGTAGGCCAGGGATGGGGAACCTTTTATGACTCACTCAGGAATTCTGGGAGTTGAAGTCCATAAGTGATAGAAGAGCCAAGTTTCCCTACCCTGGGGTTAGGGCAGCTTAAAAAAAAAACTGGCCAGGGCAAAGATACCAAGGATGAGTGTATAGGTTTTTAGTCTAATGAACTTTTATTTTGGTTTCTCCAATTCTCCATGAGAATTACATTGAGTAAGCTTTGGAACATGTGGACAATTTGAAATCCTTGACTTAATCTCAAAATGTTTTTACTGGCAATCAGTTTAAACTTCTGTCATAAACCAGAAATCTATCTTTCCTTAAGAAGGAAAAATACAAATGAATAAAAAAGAGAAAAGAAGAAAAAAAGAGAATAACTTTGGCTCAGAAGATTGTATTGCCCCTAATAGTTAAAATCAAGCTGATCTTGATGGAAAAAAGATGACTTTGGTCTTGGACTGAATACCAGAAGGAATTAATTTGACATATCAACTCTCTTGTATTTACAATACATAAATACCATATTCTATTCATGAGAATTTCACATAGGATTTTCTTCTGTTTTAGGGGGGAGGGGGGGATACCATAAATCTGAATGTGGAAGAAAAAGAGTTACTATTAAATTCTGATTATCTTTTAAACCAGGCTGAGTTTTAAAGTATTAGAATAATTAAAGTGCTGTTGTTTGTTTTCAGTTGCTAAGATGTGTCTGATCTCCATGGCCCAGGCTCCCTTGTCCTACACTGTCTCTGGAGTTTGCCCAAATTTATATTCATTGTGTTGATGACATCTATCTAACCATCTCATCTTCTGTCCCCTTTTTCTTTTGCCTTCAGTCTCATGAAGTAGCCAAAGTACTTGAGCTTCAGCTTCAGTATCTGTTCTTCCTAAGAACAGCCAGGACTTATTTCTTTTTTAGGTTTGATTTGATCTCCTTGCAATCCAAGAGAATCTCAAGAGTCTTCTCCAGCACTTTTCAAAAGCATCAATTCTTCAGCCACCTTATGTTCCAACTCTCATAGCCATACATTACTACTGGGAAAACCACATCTGACTCTATGGACCTTTGTTAGCAGAATGATGTCTCTGCTTTTTAATATGGTGTTTAGGTTTGCCTTAGTTTTCTTCCCTTGGAGCAAGCTTCTTTTAATTTCATAGCTGCAGTCAATATCTGCAGTGATCTTAGAGCCCAAGAAAATAAAATCTGTCACTCCTTTGATTTCTTCCCCTTCTATTTGCCAGGAAATGATGGACCTGGATGCCATGATCTTAATTTTTTAATGTTGAGTTTCAAGCCAACTTTTTCACTCTCCTCTTTCACCATCATCAAAAGGCACTTTAGTTCCTCTTCACTTTCTGCCATCAGAGTGGTATCATCTGCATATCAAAGTTGTCGATATTTCTTCCAGCAATCTTAACTCCAGTTTATGATTCAGTCAGCCTGACATTTTGCACAAGTACTCCATATATAAGTTAAACAAGCCGAGTGACAAATTTGTTGAATTACTTTTCTGACATTGTAAGTCACTCAGAGAGTGCTTTAAAGAACTATGGGGCAGAATATGAGTTATAGAGCCTCGGTGGCACAGTGGTTAGAGTACAGTACTGCAAGCAACTCCTACTGCAATTTGGCAGATCGAATCCCACCAGGCTCAAGGTTAACTCAGCCTTCCATCCTTCAAAGGTGGGTAAAATGAGGACCCAAATTGTTGGGGGCAATATGCTGACTCTGTAAACCATTTAGAGAGGGCTATAAAGCAGTATATAAGTCTAAGTGCTATTGCTATATAAGTTTAAGTGCTATTGCTATTTCTCCATAATCCAGCAAATGTTGGCAGTTTGATCTCTAATTTATCTGCCTCTTCAAAGCCCAGCTGTATACTTCTGGTAGCTTTTGGTTCACATACTGCCTAGCTTGTAGGATTTTGAGCATAATCTTGCTAGCTTGTAAAATGAGTGAAATGATACAATAGTTTGAATATTCTTTGGCATTTCCCTTCTTTGAGATTGGAACAAAATCAAACTTTTCCAATCCTGTGGCCACTGTTGGGTTTTTCAAATTTGCTGGCATATTGAATGCAGTTGTAATGACCTGGAGCATGGCACAGAGGTAACAGAGACAGCTGACAATTCAAACCGCCCCTTTATTGCTCCAAATTTCCCCAAAAGCTCTTATGTTTCTGGCAAGTCCCAGAACAAAGTGATGACACACTATACACACACCTCTAGCAGCCTCTGGCTGCAAATAGTCCAGTCCAATGCTGTGAGTGCAATGGTTGCAAAGCAAGAAATCCAGCAGGGCAAGTCGAGGAGTCCAGGAAGCAAAGGAGGAAGGCAATTAATCCAGAAATCGATAAAGAATACAAGGAATCCAGGAAAGTTCAAACATCTGCACTCAACACTCTATTAATTCAGCATTTGTTCCCAACAATGCCCCTTCCCACAGCATCTCCTTAAGTCTCAGTCCCCAGGTGTGCCTTGTGAAGAGGGGAGGGGCACTTGCCTCCCGAGTAATAAGGTCAGTCTGCGCTGTTCCTACCTTCTCTTCGCTCTCCATGCTCAAGGATCCAGAGGGGTTGTCCTTGCTCATCACATGAGTTCTCTAGCCTCTCTTGGTCATCCTGCCCCCCCTTCCTGCCTACAAACTGTCCCAATCCTGAAAGGTCCTGGCCTGACAGGCTCCTCCCTATTTTCCTCTGAAGCCAACAAAGCCCCTCAATCTCTTGTCAGTTCCAAATCTGGCTCATCTTCCTTTGTAGATTCAGGCTCTGACAGGAACATGACAGCAGCACTTTAATCACATCATCTTTTAGGATTTTTAATAGCTTAGCTGGAATATCATCACTTCTACCAGCTTTGTTATTGTTATTGCTTCCTAAGGCCCATTTGACTTTGCACTCCAGGGTGTCTGGGTTGAGGTCAGCGATCACACCCTTGTGGTTTTCAGGGATATTAAAATCTTTCTTGTATAGTTCTTCTGTGTATTCTTGCCCCCTCCCCTTAATCTCTTCTGCTCATGTTATTCTCTAAATTTTTTGTAGTTTATCATTCTTACCTTTGCAGTCAAAATAAAGTGTAAATGATTTAAACTAAAATGTAAAAAAAATGAATTATAAAAATATAATTTTAAATATATTCACTGAAATTAAAATTGCTTTATCTTTCCCACTGAAGTTAATTAAACTTCTGCTTTACAATTCTACAAACATTCATTCTACAAACATTCATTACATTATAATGAGACTGATTCTCTTCTCTCTGGAGTATTTCAATAGCAGCCAGAAAGTAATTTTGAATTAAAATTTTAAACTAAAGGTATCACATATTTAACAAATTTGAATAGCTATTTATGAAGTCAAAGCATCATCTTTTTGTATTGTTTTGTTAAAGGCCCTTAGTTAGGCAAATTCAGGGGGTTTGGGTTTTTTGAGAAGGTGAAATTGGTTGCTAAGGTTTTTTATTAATAGTGGGAAATGTTAAATTCTAACAAGTTAAAAAAGTCTGAACTTCCTTTAATGTAGGGGCTTCTATGTAACAGAGATGAAATATGTCTTTGGAGGATCTGCTTAATTCTTTTACCAAAGTTAGGAATGGTTTCCCATGAACACGAAATACCTTAGATGTCTTGTATACAGATAGTCTTAGACTATCATTTAGTGACCATTAAAAGTTATGGTAGCTCTGAAAAAAAGACTAATGACTATATTTCACGCTTGTAATCATTGTTGCATCCCCATGGTCATGCAATCACCTTTTGATAAGTAAAGTCAGTGGAGAAGCCAGATTCATTTAATACTTGTGTTACTAATTTAAAAACTGCAGGGTTTTGCTAAATAGCTGTAGCAAGAAATGTTTTAAAATGGGGCAAAAATCACTTAATAACTGTATTGCTTAGCAACAGAAATTTTGGGCTTAATTATGGATAAAAGCTTTGGACTTTGACTTTTTAAAGGCAGGGTTAATTAATTGGTGTTGCCAAACTATATTTAACTGATAGTATTTCTTTGTGTTCTATTGTTATTTATTTTCATTGGAATGCGTCTTTCTATGATAACTAGATACTATATGACCCAAGTTTCCAACATGTGACAAGCTATAAGATCCATTAAACATGAAGACATTTGCAATGATTATTCAGATAATTGGTTTCCTCTTGATGTTATAATTATATTTTTGTGGTCTTTCTGGATTTCTTCCCCCTACCCCCCAAGTTAATGGTATAGTAGTTTCCATTTTTGAAATGAATGAAAATTTGTGATGGTTCCCTCCATTTTGGGATGGTACATGACAGTTCTAGATAATGATCCTATAAGAACCAAGTTAAGAATTGCTCCATCAGCAGTAGATTACTTGACATAAATTATGGACTATATTTTGGTCACAGGAAAAAGTATTGTATGAGTACTTAAATCAGGTTTACTATGAGGCTATTAGCTGAGACAATAAAAATAAATCAGGCTGGTTAGCATCTTAGGGAAAGAGGATTTTTGAGAATAGTTTGTTTGCCATTAATGTTTAAAGCAAATTATGCGGTTCATTTTAATTTACAGGTGGACCTTAAAACATAAAACTTTGCACTTGTGGTTATTTTAGATTGCTTTTTTTGCAAATGGACAGATGGTTCTGTAGAAGGAAAGACAGGTTGAATATACATTGTTTTATATGTAAAAATCAAAACAATTTGCCCTATTTCTAGTTTGATCTAAAACTTCAGATTTTCTGTGTATTTAGACAACACTGTTCTCTTTGAGAACACATTAGTAGGTTAAACTGAGAGAAAATATAGGCATTCCCTTTCATTCTTCCTGGAATGCAACCATGACCAGAAGGGGTTATTAAGAGTATTACGTTTCCATATTGCTAGCTTTTCAAAAGGATTGCAAAAGGTAATTTGCAGGAAGTAGCCAAATCTTTTTGTCAGCCTGCAAAGTGAGCTGGATAATCATTCACAGCAACTTCTCCACTTCCTTGACTTTGAATAAATTGTGCATTATTCTTTATATTCTGTCTCAGACTGATTTAGTGTTCACCAAGTGTGGATATGGTGAATTAAAATAGTTTTACAATTGTTCCAATAGAAGAGAATATTTCCCTCATCTTTCTTCCTGTTGCAGCAGTATAATCACCAAACTAGTTTATATCCTACAAATGCTTATTATATTGCCATGACTAATGCAGTCTTCTTTTTTCTTGTAGTGTAGACTGAGATATTTTTATTACTGGGGGAAGGTTTACTGTGTTTTAGTTATTCAAGAAGGAATTTTGAGAAATTAAGGCTTTATCTAGAGCACAGGTGCCAAACTCGTAGCATCACATGACATATTGCCATCACGTGACATGTTGCAATGTTTTTCCCATTCACGGTATCTTTCATATGCATCCTTACCTTATCTTAAGCCCCTGTCACACTGCACCAACGGATGCAAAGAGGATGTAAAATGGACAAAAAAGCTTGCCATCCGTTGGTTAACGCGATGTACTCACTGCCTCCGTTTTGCTTCTTCTCTATCCGTCCAGCATCTGTTTATTGATGTTTCATCCGCTCAGAAAGTTTTGAGCTGCTCAAAAGTTTTGCGTGGAAAATGTATCCAATTCGTCTGTTCTGCATCCTCTAGGCATACAGGGGACATCCGTTCTGCATCCATTACGCATCTGCTATATCCTCTAGGCATCCACTGTGCATCCGTACAACTCAAATCCGTTCCAGCAGTAAACGGACGCAGGGAGGAAGCAGAACGGACGCGCAGCGTTAGTAGCACGGATGGAGAAAGGATGAAAGCGGATGCAGCTCATCCGCTCTATATCCTCTATGCATCCGCTCTGCATCCTCTACTCCTCTGCTCTGCATCCTCTACGTATCCTCTACGCATCCTCTACGCATCTGCTCTGCATCCTCTATACATCCTCTCTGCGTCCTCCCCACGCCCGTTCCTTTCCATGTTATCCGCTCTGCTTATGCAAATTTTTGCCCCTTTTGAGAGCGGATAACAACGGATGGAACATTTTGCTTGTCTGTTGTGTCCTTTTTGCATCCGTTGGGCAGTGTGACATGGCCTTAAGAAAAAGCTGTGAATTTCCTTATAATGTAAAAGATCCGTCTATCCATATTTATAATTTTTCTTCTTTTCATTACTTTTTCTTTAGAAAAAATGTACAGCAATTCTTATGGAAATCACAGAGTTAATGACAGCAGGCTATATGAATCAGTACTATGCATACATGTAGTATTCATATCTACACATACATGTCAGTAGATATAAGATTTCTGATATAAAATGGGAAATAGAAGTGGGAGTTCCAATACCTGGCATGCTAAAATTTAAACAGCCATCAGATGGCCACAAACAACTAGAATTTTATATCTTTTGCTCCCATCTAATGGTCAGCTGGATGTTTGCAACACATATGAAAATTGGACAACCATCGTACATGAAACAAGTCTGAATGAAAAGGGCTATATCTGCTTCTCTTTTCTTTTTTCTGTTTAAAACTTTTTTCTGTTTAAAACCTTATTTTCCTGTTTAAAACTGTGCTTTCATATACACTTGATGAGTAATTTATATAATTACCATTTTATAGCAAGTGGCTTGTTTATTTTCTAGATGAGGGTTAAAGGTATGAAGGGAAATCCTCCTACTGACACATACACTTGAGGATCTTGGCTGAAGGACATCACAATTGGCAAAGACTTGAGAGAAACTTGCCTTGGTAGCTGCTGAAGAGTATTTTTCGCAGTGAGGTGACCCACATGAGTATGATTCATACAGTCTTCTTGAAATATGGCAGAAGGCCTAGGAGAGAAGTTAGTGCCAACAATGAGAGAGAAGTGATACACTCAAATATCACATTCTTTTTATAGTACAGTCATTTCTCACAGAATTTTTTTTTGAACTTGTCCTGCCAGAAGGAAGATAGCAGATCCAGTTGAGATTTTACAGGCTTGAGTCATTCAGTTAATCAGTTAGTGGTAGAACATAGGAAACCTTCTATTAGGCAAATTTTTAAAAATGGTTTAAAATTAATTAATAGCAATTGAGCAATTTATTCATTTACTGTATTCTAAACCACTTCCAATAATATGCTGAAATTTAAGAGGAGAGCACTTGTTTTTTGTTTATGGAAGTAGTCATTGCAGCTACTGTTTCATCCTTTACCCAAGTAATCCTTACTTAGCGAATAGAAATACATTCTGTATTATATTATGGCACTATACTGGTTTTACTTGTTTTGCTGAAGTATATTTAGCTCTGAATGCTATGGCCATAAAATATTTATCAAATATTTAACAAAATATGGGGGTCTTTGATAACAGATATTAGGTGTGGCTTATAGATGACTGGTGTTTTTTTTAAAAAAATCATGGTGCTTCATAGGAAAATGTAGTATGCATATGAAACTAGCTGTACAAGATGTACAGAAATATCAATTTATACTAACTAGATGTAAAGGTATATCCTGACCATAGTTTGTAATACTTTTACAAAAACTCTAGCTTAATACTGGTTCCATCAGTTTAAAACTTTATTGAGAGCAGATGTTAAGAAAATGTTCAAAAGACGGCAGCTGCTAAGAATGAACAGTATTTAGCCAGCTAATTGGTTCAACTTAAGGAGTTTTCATATTGCTTTGCTCATAATGGTAATTATTAAAAATGTACACATCTGAATTTTTCAGAATAACCTGGTATAGCCATTATTATGATTCCATGAGAACATATTTCACCTGTTGCTTTGATGTAACAAAACAGTATTTCCTTAAGTTTTTCATCCAGAGAATGCATATTTTACAATAAGTGGATATAGTGTCATCTATTGGTGGAGCAAAACCAAACTAAATACATGCTAAATAAATCTAGGAAAAACTTTTTTTCTCAGATGAGGCAGATAAGCTGGGTCTATCAAGTAAATCACCATTTGATAAGCTGTGGTGCTAGGTATAATCTTGACATACCTGAGCCATCTGCGTAGAACACATTCAGATGATACATCTCAGAAACGCTGGATTAATTTATTTTCTTTATTGACATGTGCCACTAGAATCACTGGAATGTATCTAGGCAAATGTTAATGTTAAAAACAGTGGATAAAAGTAATACAAACAAGAAACAATACATACAATGCATCAGGAAAATATAACTCCAGTATTCAAAACAATCAAAATAGAGAGCAATCAGAACTCCCCATCTTTCTGTGATGATATGTAACAGTTCCTTTTATACTTGTTAACATTGTTTCCTGGTTTTGTCAGGAAAGCTAATCATGATGTGCTTGAGAACCTGCTGAGTACATGCTTTATCAATTGGGGTGTTTCAGAGGACAGGCAGTTGGATAGAAAAGGCCTTGCTAGGCCTCATTTTTCAGGTGACAGCCTGAGCATGTGCTTCTTTGACCTAATTGAATGGGCAGAAACAAAAGAAGAAAGGCAAAATACAATAAATATAAAAAGAGAACAGAAAATACAAAACAGGTTAACAAACCACAGCAAAGCTGATTTAAAAAAAATATCCAGTATAAGAGTAAATAATATAAATAATACTTTCAACTGGTATAATTAAGAAAAATAATTACAGCATCAAGCAAACTTCCTTCCTTCCTTCCTTCCTTCCTTCCTTCCTTCCTTCCTTCCTTCCTTCCTTCCTTCCTTCCTTCCTTCCTTCCTTCCTTCCTTCCTTCCTTCCTTCCTTCCTTCCTTCCTTCTTATGAGAATTTCACATATAATTCTCCTAAAAACTCCTAGCTATTTTAATGCTATAGTCAGAAATGTGGAAAAATGATGCTTTCATCTGTTTCTCTTTTCATGCAATTTCACCTTATAACAGTAGCACTGAAACAATTTTTTTTCTGTTTGAAATCCTTTAATAAAATATGAGTTATAGTCCCTAATAATACCAGCTTCTCTCTGTGTGTGCACACGCACACACACACTTCTTGTATATTTTCAAAGGCAGTGTTGCTTCAAAGACTTCTTACTTCTCAAAGGTCATAAATCTAGCAGCATCAGAAATTGTTGGGTCTGTAGCATATGTAAATTGTGCCTCTAAGAATATGTCTATGACAGATTTATATTGATTGCTGCTACCTAAACTGCCATTACAGACTTCCATTATATTCAGGTTCTGCTAACTCAGTCCCCATTTCCTGTTTAAAGTGAGACAAGGTCCTGCCTGAACAAGGGGTGAAATTACAGTTGAACTTTCTAATTGCTGTCAGCACAGGAAAACATTTGAGAAATATAGTAGGACCTCTTTGTGTTGGGTATGTTAGTGTGCTTTCAAGGCTACCTTGGCAATTTTTTCACCAGTCTGTGTGAAGCTATGAACATTTTTTAGCAGCTTCTAGGTTCAGTTTTGTCTCATGCAAGGGTTCTGGGATGTGTCTAAGCTCTTTTTTAAATGGACCTTGCCAAATATCTCAAATATGAAGTCAAAATGGACTGATGCATAAATCTGGCATAGTTTTAGATTGGGTTTGTGTACAGTTTTAACAAAAATTCCCCAGTTCTGTGCCAAGGCACATTAATATGCTGAGGAAAAGAAGTATTCTGGAGCCTAGAGAAACCACACTTTCAGTTGACTGTCTCATGTGCTTTTGTATGAATTGAGTTACTCTCTTTCTTAAATTGTGTCACATCTTTACATTGATTGATGACAGGAAGTTGCCTGATACCAAGTCAGATGGTTTGCCATCAAACTCAGGCCTGTCAGTTCTGAATAACTATAGTTCTTTCATCTAGTTTTATCCAAGGTGATGTCATTCATATACTGGCTGAAGATATTGTAGAGTGTAGTCCAGCAGACATGAAAGACACCAGATTGTGGAATGATTATTCCTATCATTTACTACTTTATTTTGAAATGGCAGGGATGGTACATAGGATCTTCTCCACTCAAGTCTTCTGCTTTGTCACAAAATTCACAATTTTCTCATTCTTTCTAAGAAATCTGTTGAACTGGGTTCTGTGCACAATGGTATCATTCAATACCTTCTTTACCTAGGAACCTATTTTTAAGTGATGGAAGGTATCTAGAAATGTAAGCAATTGGCTCTTTAGAGGTAGATAGACCTTAAACCTTTAAGATTAAATATTTTTCGGTACAAATAAGAGACATGCTCGCCATTCTTTCTCTAATGGAATGAAGGGGCAAATTTTTCTTTGAGCTGATTTTTGGCTTTAGGTCTTGTTATCCAAACAAATGAGCCTATGTAGATTGTTCTTCAAAAAAAAAAGTTTTATTTCAGTTTTCCACATTTTAAAAACATCTCTTTTTAGTGAACAGCACGATTACAGGTTTCCACATTTACGTACAATATTCAATTTTTATATATTCAACTTTTTATCTTAACAATGCTTTTACACATTTTCTATTTTATTATATTATTCCAAATGCTTGCCTCTTATTTAATTCACTAGTATTTCTTGTATTTTCATAATTATTATACTTTAATACTTTCTCCTCCATGCTGCATCAAGAACCCAGGATGGGTTGACTCCTTCATATGACATCATTTAGCTGAATACTAAGATATAAAAGCCAACCCGGAGAGACCCCAGCTTTTGACTCAGCTCCTTTCAGTCAGTAGCTGTGTCTCTGAAAGTGTTCTGTTAGATAGCAATCTTCACCAGGCGATCTTCAGTACTTTTTTCCTCACTTCAAGTAGCTCCCAGGGATGCTGGAGCAGCTGCTCTTGCCAGGAGAGCAAGGGCTTCTCTCCTGCAGCGTTGGGAACAACTTTGCCAGAGCTCTGTGCAGGCAAGCTGGGCAGTGTCTGGAGAGCCTCCCTCATGCATAGACTGGTTGGTGAGCGATCCATAAAAACAATCTGCAAAACCGATATAGACAGCCTGATCGTGTGGCCAGGAGGGCTGCATTTTACTCTTGGCTTGACTTCGGCTCTGAGCTCTTTATAGCGCTAAAGGAGGCGATTCTTCGAATCTCGGAGCCTGTTCCCGCCTAGTTCAGTGCTATCTTGATCAAAAGCCTTGCGCACCACGAGGTGAGTGGCCATTTTGTAGCCCGGGGGCCATTTTATACCAATAAAGGACTTAATTTAAATTCTAAACAGTTTTCTTTGTTATATATATCGTCAATAAGGAGTTTTCTTCTACAATGGAATCAAAGGATAAGCTCAGGCCACAGCTTTCCCCCCCCCCCCCGTGGATCAGTCCTCTATAGGCCCAATAGGAGAAAAAGATTGTAGGCAAGCGGCACGCCCAATCGTCCAGAGGGAGGTGGCGTGCTAAAATCAGAGCTAAGGCTCTAGCCCCTAAGAAGGCAACTCAGGCTGAGTTGAGGGCAGAGAAGCGCAGACATGCGGCCTCGAGAGGCAGTTCAACAGAACAATTCAACAGAAGAGAGTACAACTACAGCATGATACCCATGGACTCCAGCCAAGCCCTCCCAGGGGAGGAGAAGTTATATATGAGTCTATCCTCCATCCTGGTCTCCTGAGGCTTTTGCAGAACAATCAGATCCTCAGGATTTCAGCAGATCTGGGCCCTATTTCCAACAGGCTTCTGGACCCTATGCTCCTCCCCCTCCCTCCAGGCCTCGAACCTCTCCTCAATCTAGGCCTGAAGCCACCTTCACTCCCATAGCAGCGGGCCTTCTGCCTTCTGCCTCTACCTTTGAGCATAGACCAGGGGATATCCAAGATGTTGTCTCATTGGCCATAAGGCAGGGATTAGCTGAAGGCTTTAAGCAAATTCTTCGACCTCTGGAAAGGGTTCAGGCTCTTCTCCCTTCTCAATCTATATGTTCCTTGCCTCCTCACCCTGAATTACACAGGCCCCAGGACCTCAGGATCCATTCTTCTCTACCAGAATCAGAGGAGGCTGATGAGGAGGAGGGGCTTCACCATCTGAACACAGTTACTCCTCTCATTCAGAGCATGAAGAGGGTGAGATTTTTGACCAAAATCTTTCAGAGGAAGAGGATTGTCGCCCAGAGCAGATAGCCTCTGCATTGGTCTTCAAACCTATTCTCTTCAGGCCATTATTCAGCAAGGCCTTTGTCACTGCCAAGCTGTCGCAGGAGGAAGTGGCTCCTGAGCCACAAGGAAGTTCGTCTAGCCAAGGAGACTCACTCTTCTCCAAACCTGTGATGCATGCAGAGGTTTTGCCTTCTCCCACTTTGTTCCTGGACATGGTCAAGGAACAGTGCGCTTCCCCTTCGGCAGGTCCTCGCCCATCTTCTCTGTAGAAGCATTTCTACAACATCAGTGCAGCCCTGGAGTGCCTTCTGTTGACATTCCAGTTCTGGCCTTGTTCTCATCTTCTGGCACTCCGATGGAGCCAGAAGATATCCTGAAACCAAATGATAAACATTCCGAACAGACCCTGAAGCGCAATCACCAGGCTGCGGCATGAGCTGTTTGGGCTTCAACAGCAGCATCCTTTTTCACGAGGGCATCCATACGGTGGCTGTGCCAACTCCAGAATAGATTGCCTGCTTCTGACTTTCAGTCTCACCAAGACCTTAATGAGATTATCACCAAGACCTTAATGAGGTCTTAATAAGATCTTAATAAGATCTCATCAAGACCTTAATGAAATTATTAATGAGTGGCGGAATTCACTGGGGATGCCACTTTCAATTCTGCCATTTCAAGGCAGGCCCTCATGAATCAGGCCACTCAACACCTCCTGGACATCAGGGCTATTCAACCTGTTCCCCTCTCTCAATGAGAACGTGGGTTTTACTCTCGCCTTTTCATCATTCCCAAAGCCTTGGTGGGATGGCGAGCCATCCTTGATCTAAAATTCCTCAACCAATTTGTAAAATACAGGCAATTTAAAATGCAGACTCTGCATCCTATTTTAGAGAGTGTTTGGGAGGGAGACCTCCTCTCTTCCATTGATCTTATGGAGGCTTACCTCCACATCCCCATTTGGCCTCATCATTGTCAGTTTCTCTGTTTCTGTTATCTGAATGCCCATTACCAGTATCAGCACTTCCCTTTGGCCTCTCATCGGCTCCAAGGGTCTTCACAAAGGTTCTGGCAGCATTGATAGCATCTCCGCATTCTGTTCCAATGAGGATCCAATGCTACTTGGATGACATGTTGATTCTGTCCTCCTCCAACCAGGCGACCCATCGGGATCTGCAGATTATGCAGATCTGTCATATCTTCAGAGCCACGGATTTTCCATCAACACCAAAAAGACCAGCTCTCTCCCACAACCAAATTGTAACACTTAGGAGCAGTCATTGATACCATGTAATGCCAGGTTTTCCTGTCCCCAGATTGTGGAAAGAGCCTGGTAGAATTCCATCAGCCAGATCCAGCACCATCGAACTGTCCTCCTGTCGCTTCTGTCCAAACTTCTGGGGAGGATGGTCTCCTGTATTGGCATCATCCCATTGGCTTGGCTCCATTCCCAACCGCTCCAGTGGTTCCTGCTTCCCTACCAATGAGCAGGAACCAGCCACTCATCTATCAAGGTCCTGCTCCCACCACAAATCCAGCAATCACTCAATTGGTGGCGCTCCCCGTCAATCTGGAAGGAACTCCTGTTCAGGGACCCAGACAGGCTAGTGATAACCACTGATGCCAGCCTCCTGGGTTGAGGTTCCCATATGCAGTGCCAGATTGTTCAGGGCATTTAGTCAAGGTCAGAGTAAACCCTTCCCATAAATTGGCTAGAGTTCAGAGCTATTTTTCTGGCTCTCAAGCATTTCAGGCAATCAGTGACTGGCTCTCATGTTCTAATCCTTACGGACAACATGGCCGCAAAGGCTTATGTCAACCAGCAAGGAGGGACGAGGCCCTCATGAGAGGCTCAACGGTTGGGGTTATGGCAGAGAAACACCTGTTGTTGATCTCGGCGGACCACATCTCTGCGGTCAACAACTCCTAGGCTGACTGGCTCTTAGACTGGCTTTTAGACTTGCAAAATTTTGTTAATGTAACTTCACAATAAGGTAGCATTAGTTCACCCAGTCATAAAGCTGAGACAAGTATTATCATGCTGGACAATTCTCCCAGGAGCTGTTCAGAGCATCCAGTAGTGGGAGGTGCTTCAGTCTCTGTTCATCTAGGCTGGACTTAATTTGTGGAACGCTCCTCCTCCTCCATGGGACTCCAGTGTTCCCCAGTTTTGGCTCAGCCTCGTGAGAGATAGGCAGTGCTTTTTCGTTACTCCTTGGCCGAAACAGGAGAATTTCTTGTTCAGGTTTGGAGATAGTCAATTTCATCTTTCAGGTTCTTTCAACAATTGCTCATTGATCTGCTGACACTGCCTTTGCCACCTGGCTGTGGGGGGTTGCAATATCAGGAAGCACTTCTCGCACCCTGAAGCAGAGGAAGGCTTTGGCTTCATTCCACACACACCCACACACTGCTAGCCCTACCCTTGTCATAGCGATAGTCATGCCATTTTAACAAGCAAACAGTGTGGATTTTCTCTTTTGCTCGCTTCTGAGTCATATCGACATTTTCCCCCCAGAACGCCGTTTAGAGGTGGAGGCTTAAACACCTGGTTATTTTCACCCCTCCCAGCCAGTTAGCCCTAAGGGAAAGCTGTTTGGAGCTGATCTCTTTTCACGGCAGGAGATTGCTGCTGGTGCACGCACCACAAATAACAGCCGGTCATCATATTTGCTGTAGGGGGACCGTGTAGCAGCACTGAGTGTGAATTTCTGTAGACTGTGTGAGGTAATTCTTATTCCCGATTAAGGTTTTTTTTTACTCAAAATACCCCAAGGAATCATTACAACGTCGTTTCAAATCATATTCATGGCCATTATTAATTCTTGTTGTTGGCTTAACCCTCACAGTTCTCCCTATCAGCGGCACAACAGCGAGCACCTAGGCCAGTGTCCGCCTGTGCAGTGAATTTGTTGAAGGCCTGTGAGTGATAATTTGGCCTGCTAGGTGTTCTCAATTTGGCTGATTGGGATGTCCAATATTGATATATAGTTGCATACATATATGCACTGATAATATTAATAATAAAAATCATCATCATCATCATCATAATATAATACTACTAGTAATATAACAATAAATTATTTTTGTTGAGATACAACTCAATTTTGAAACAGATATTCATATTTATATTTAAAAAGGGGGGGGATTTGATTTCAGGGCACCCTGTCCATCCTTGGTCAGGCCCCTGGGCATGCCAACCAGCTACACAACATAGTATTAAATAATGAGCATACTGTAAATTCTATAATCGAAATGGCAGGGGATAGTGGTTCACACACCTCAACTTCAAGGGGCAAGTGTAAATCTCAGCACAAATCTAAGCAGACAAAAGGGACTTCTAAGGCCTCAGAAAAAGACGCCAACAGGTGCACAAGGCACTGGAAAAACAAATAGATAAGTACACACAGGAGGCACACAGGACCTCTCAAGCTTCCTCACCCCACAGTCCAGTGCCATCCTCCTCTTCCCCCCTTCTCCCCCCCAGATCTCTCCTTCTCATCCAAACGCAGCATGGCTCCCCAGAGTCAACAGGCCCAATCAACTGAATCACCAACCATGTGAAGGATACCTGAAGCGATGTTCACACCAACAGCTGCCAGTCTTTGACAGGAACAATCTCTTCCAGATGAAGTGCCAGAGCGAATGAAGGACTGGATGGAGATGGCTATCTGTCAGGGAATCGCAGCAGGCCTGCAATATGCGGTTCTGACCAGGGATCATCTTGCACCCACTGAGTATGATTCACAATCAGTTCGATCATTGGCCAGGTCAGAGCAACACTATACCCAGGTACAGTTGTTAAGGGAATATGCTTCTCCAGGGGGCCACAGGAGGAGGAGGTGGAGGAGGAGACTGAGAGCGTGACAACAGTCTAGCTAGCCAGAGCAGCAACAGAGTGAAGTCATGCGACTCAATACGTATGTATAGTTACCCAGGCCATTCAGAAGGGCGACGCCCTTAAAAGAGGGTATGTCTGAGGATGAAGGGCGTGTCTCTTAACCCACTCCCTGTTTGTTTACGAGTCTTCATCTCCGCCACATGTATACTATTTCAACATAACGTATTGTTTAAACGGCCAAAAACACTGCACCGCCTGTACCAGGCCAGCCCCTTTCTACCACTTCCGAATCGGTTCTCTCAGAAGAGGGAGCAGAAGATCTGAATTTTCAGCCATACCGTAGTATGCCGAGGCAGATGTGATTCCAGTTTCCTCACATCGTGCGCTTTGCAGATCGCTGTTATCATGACAACATGGGCTTCTGCTAGCAGTTGTACCCTGCCCCACGCGGTTATAACAGGAAATACTTTAGACTTTGTCCCCGCGGATTCTTTCCTTACATACATTGTTGAACATACACTCCCCGAGGTTAGACGAACTCCAGATCGTGATTAGTCCTCGTCCTCCATTCCAGTGCAGCACTGGAGCATTTAAAAGCCCGAGGAAAAAGCGGCCAAGCTGGCCCTACGTAAGAGCCCATCAGTCTGTTGTGTGGGCCATCAGAACGCCATGGCTGCTTCATTTCTCTTACCCCATTCTTCCCTAGAAGGCTCAAAGCCTGATGGTGAAGCATGTCCCGACGTTCTTAATACATTACGAGTACACAAAAGAGCTCATGGCAATAAACGATCTATAAGTCAGTTCGCTGTAATTTCTCTGCTTGGATGCATACCTTCATGGCATTTAATGTTTTCAGTCCAAATGCCAATTACTTCACATGCCACAGCGCATTGGTTGCTATGGTTAAAGTTCTTAATGTGGTGCTTATGTTAAGCCATGGCGGCAAGCATTATATTAAGCCATAAATGCAGCTTCACCTTCATCTCCTCTTGATATTGCGGAGACAGATCGCTGTTTGGCGCCTTCCTCCTTCGACTCCCAGCTAATTCTAACGTTCCAGACTCAATAATAAAAAGAACATTTTACTTACCTTCTTTTTGATAAATCCAGATCCCTAGAAACCACGTGCAGTCCTTTTGGAGGAGCATCCTCTTGTGCCCAACTTTTCCAGGACACCTGACTCTCTCAACCAGATACCAGAGACCCCCCACCTTCCCGCGTCATCCAGAGGGCCACAGCCGAATCGTCGTCAGACTTTTGGATAGCACCCAAAGGTGCCACACCAAGAAATCCTGTCCAAGGAGCAGGGAATATAGATCTTTTCAGTCCATCAAGATAACTCCATGGACCCAAATGCCATATGCGGCTGCCTCTAAATTATTCATGACAGAGCCAGTGGGACTCCTCCAACATCTGACGCTTGGTAGTCTCTAAGACACACATTAGATTTGGCCTTGCTACTGCTGAGTTTCCAAGTTTGCTTATCCCCCATGACTTTGACTCCTGATTCAGCAGAGTCCTGGTTCCATCTTTCATGAGATCCCAGTACAAACTAGAATCGATATCGACTAATCAGCTTTCAGCCGCTAGTTCGCGACATCGATGAGCCCATCAACCAATAGCTACCAACCAACAAGGGTGAGGTTTCTATTCACATCTTTTCGTTCTTCCTCCAGACAAGGTTCAGCGTGGGGTGGTAGCGAGCAATACTCCTGGATTTGAAACGGGTCTCTTAACTCATATTCCTTAGGTTATATCACAAATAATTTAACATCGTCTGCGACCTGATAAGCTACACTTATTCTTAACTTGGGCATCAGAAAAAGGTGATGTCCTGTATCCATAGTCTGATGAGGCATACTACATATTGCCATTCGGCTTTTTTCCCACTATAAATTTTTTTACAATTCTGTATTAATAAACCTCCATTTTCGAATATTGTGGCTTCTTCCTTTCCGACTAGCATTGCCCCCAGCCTTCATAAAGTTCTCGTAGTTCTTGCTGCCTCATCTCGAGGTTGTCCCCATACGACTACAGTGGTTACCTTGTGATATCTAAGTTTGTTCATCATCCACTCTATCAAGCAGTCAAAGACACTCAGGACTACATTACAATCCTTACAACTACACGGATTCTCAATCAATGCGGAAAGAGTCAGTTAACACGATTAATCCATCCTGGGGTATACATACATATGATAGAGGCCAAAGTTTCCTGTCACCAGCAGACAAAACAGTATCCATCAATTAGTTGGATTGACCCATCTGAATTCCATCCATCAGTTACGCAGATCAGGATTCAAAAAAGGTGCCCCCGTAGTTGACTATCAAAGTTATTAGGCGCCAAGATGATCTTCAGGTATATCTATTATTTCCTTGGGCCCGGTCTCCAGACTAGCATTCCCTCCAGTGGCTTCCTTGCCTTCCGTTACCAGCGATCCAGCTCAGATGCAACTCCACCAAATACAGTGTCCGATAGCGTTCCACTCACATGGCTCCCTCATATCTCTCCCTCTCTGTGGACCAGACCAGCCATAAACAGATGTTGTCCTATTCAAAGAGCCCCATCAGGACTGTACCACCCGAACCCACGGATCGCCAGCCCTGTTCAGCTATGGGGTTCAGCTATTCAAGTCGCTTGCAGCACAGGTCCAATCTGGGTCCTCTGAAGGACAGTCCGGAGTGCAGCCATCAAACTGCTTGGAGCTTCGCAGACAGTATCACTGGCTCTCTGCAGCTTCTTCCACAGTACGCAATCAAAAACACCATATTAATATTGCACCAACAACATGATACGCGGAGAAGCTCACATAAGAAACAAGGGCAACTCAGTCAAATACCTCATGCAAGAAGGGAGCACATTGTGTCTTGGGCAGAGAGCAACCTGCTTTCCATTCAGAGCAGAAACACATTTCAAGGCACTTAAATAGAATACACAGGCAGATTGGCTAAGCAGGCCAACATAGCAGTCGGAGATCAGAGTGGCCACCTCCAGGCTGACCCTGTTTCAAGAGGGTCAGGCGACATTCTGGACAGCTGGTAGCTAGATCTGTTCGCTTCCCCCCCCCCCCATGCGCTCAGCGCTGAGATTTCTTTCCAAAGATGCCTCTTGCAAGGGAGCGGAGAACTTCAATGCATCTCTGTTGCCATTGCCCCTGGGCTTCCTGTACGCATTCCCGCCACTTCACTTGATCTCCAAGGTCATCCAGAAGCTGCTCGACAAGAGGGCAGAGTTGCTTCTGCGTAGCTTCTTTTACTGCCCAGACGGCATGCGTTTCAGACCTCCTCAGCTCCTATCTGCTAGTCACCACCTGGGAGAATTTCCGCCAGCAGTCTCTGTTATTAACTCAGGGACCTTCCAACACTCCAGACTACCCTTCTAATTGGTTGCACCTGACCATTTCTGTAGGTGTGAGGCAGAGTCTTTTGAAGGAGGCAAAAGTTTTCAATAAAAGTTTATCGGCTACCATCCAACTGCCACGATGCCTCCCCGCACACAGGTCTCGTCTCAGCTCAACCTCACATGCCACTGCTTGTTTCCAGTTCCTCTGCAAAATGGTGGTGTTGCTCACCCAATGTCGGTTCAAATTGACTCCCCATTCTCAAATTGATCCCATTTCTCCATCTGTGGCTCAAATCCTAGAGTTCTTACAAGAGGGGCTTGACAGGTGATTATCACCTAATACATTGAAAAGACAGGTGACAGCCTTGGCATCGATTGTCACTTATTTAGGTCTACTATCTCTTTCCCATCATCCACGCATACAGAGTTTCCTTCGAGGAGCCACAAACTTATGTCCACCAGCGGTTCACTGTTATCCCACTTGGGACCTTAACAAAGTCCTTCTTGCACTCACTAAGTGTCCTTTCGAACCTTTGCAATCATCAAGTCTCCAATTTCTGATGTATAAAGTAGTTTTCCTCGTAGTGAACACTTCCGCTCATCGTATTTCAGAACTTGCAACCTTGTCAATCAGACAAGATCTTTGTGTCTTCCATTCCGACCGGGTCGTCCTTCATCCTGATCCTATGTTCATACCCAAAATTAATTCAGCCTTTCACAGGGCACAAGAACTGATACTTTCTAATTTTTGTCCCAGGCCATCCCAAGGGTTGGAACGACAATGGCATTGGCTGGATGTGAGGCAAGCATTGCAAATATATATTCACCACACAGCGTCTTTCAGAAAAACGGAAGCTTTATTTGTGTCCTTTCAGCCCAACACTCAGGGATACAAGGTCTCATCTTCACAATAGGCTGTTGGCTACAGGCCACAATAGCGAAAACGTATCAGACTCAATCACTACAGGTGCCCAGGGGCATAACAGTTCATTCAACAAGGAGCGCCACAACATCGGCAGCATGGGCCACGCAGACACCAATCACTGACATCTGTTGAGCCGCAACCTGGGCCTCTCCATCGCCTTTCATCAGTTATTATAAAATAGATGTGTTTGCATCAGCTGAGGCCTCCTTTGGCAGAAGGTTCTGCAACTGGTCCACAGGGACCAGGAGAGGATTCCAAGCCAGACGGAGTCCTTCCCGTAGGACAGACCAAGCTTTGGTATGTCTCATTACTGGATGCTCTGAACAGCTTGTGGGAGAAAGGGGGTTGGTACTTACCTGACACGCCTGTTCTCTTTGAGCTGTGAAGAGCATCCAGTCCCATCCTCTTTCCATCTGTTGGGATCCTGTTTCAGCCAACAGATTTTTGCGCACTAAGGGCGAGAGTGTTTATTTCTCTCACCTTCACCAAAACTGGGGAACGCTGGGGAGGAGTCCCGTGGAGGAGGAGTGTTCCGCAAATTAAGCCCAGCCTAGACAAGACAGAGACTGAAACACCTCCCACTACTGGATGCTCTTCACAGGTCAAAGAGAACGGGCATGTCAGGTAAGTACCAACGCCCTTTTTATGTACTTTGAATAAAAAGCTGCCTTAAGAGTGATTACTGATAGTTCAGGTGTTCCCAACCTTTTCTGGAAATATCCAGGATTGCATCTAAATCTTTTTATATGTAGACCATGTACTGTATCACTGAATCATATATTTACATTATTTGATTTTTTAAAAATCTGTATTTAACCTGTAAAGAAATTAGGCAATTAGCAAACCATTGTTAAGCAGTCTGCTAGTATGTTTTAAAGACATTGTGTTCTTTCATATCCATCTGATTACTTTATAAATGGACATCTATCAGAAATAGTAAAACGGTGTTTTATATAGCTAGTAATATGAGTAACACTTGCAGACCATTAAAACAGTTTGCAACTTCATTATGATCTTGAAAAGCATGAGAACATTAGTCACCAAACCAAATAGCATTAGGTTTTAGATAAATGTAAAATTAATCTTCAGCAGTTTTACTGTTGCTTTGCTGTTCTTTCATCCTAACTTGGAAGAAAACCAATAATATAAAGGTCTATAGCCAGTTTTATGAGGAAACATATTGAAATTTAGACACATTGATAAAAGCCTTTAAAATCAGTGAAATATAGGAATTTAAGAGACATGGGACGGAAGTCCTAATTACTCAATCCATTTAAATGAGAATTTCATGGACTTCAGGATTTTAGAACCTATAGAACTGCTTGATTCATCATCTCTACAACTTGAAACTAATTGTGCATGGTAAACAGATAATAGCAACTGGTTTCATTTTGATTTTGAACAAGCAAAATAACATATTTTGCTAAATTCTTATACAAATGGAAATTAGCAGGCGTTTTTTGCAACATGAGAATCTGCCTTGTGATGGAATGAACATTATGTCTGCTCTTATTTCATCAAACACTCTGGAGCAGGTGATACAGCTTATGCTCAGTTTAGAAGATATTCATGGCTTTGCCTTGCTGTTAAAACCTGATTTTAAAATGCTGGATATTTTAGTTTTTCAAGCTAATAAATTAATATCTTTTTTTCCAAAATTGTTTTAAGTTTAATTTTAAGCCCAAAGTAGTTCAAAATAATTTTAGTCTTTTCCTTTATTTTGAATTTAGTATTTATGCCTGTTTTTAGATCATACTAGCTTTTTCTCTAATTGAAAATATACAAATGAAAAATTCAGTATGCTGCAAAACAAAACACACTTTTAAGTCCAATTTATACTTAAGTTGTAGGTTCCATATAGGTCTTATAAACATTCTTAGAAATAAAATGAGTTTAGTATTTTGTTTAGAAACATATTCCCCACATGCTGCTCAGGAAAAAAGAAAAAGAAAAAGTGAGATAATAGAGGACACCCTAAGAATTTAGAAGTGGTGGTAAGATAAAGACAAACTTCGTTAATTTTGCTTCTGAAGGAACAGAAATGTTTGATTAGCAAACCCCATCCTAACACCCCCTTCAGAGAATAGCCTTAATATGTCAATAACATTCCAAATGTATCTTATTAGTTCATAAATACTAAGAAGCCCGGAAGTAAGAACAAACATAAGGGAGCTCCTTATTTAAAAATGCTCCTATGGCAGTGTTTCTGCTATATGTAAACTTCATGATCAAAATTATCAAATGTGGAATATGAAGCTTTCATATTCTCATCAAATGTTCCTTCAATTTTTTTTCAGAATAATTAAGCAATTTAAAAATAAAATTTACCAATGATATTTGCTAATTTTATGCATACTGTATGTAAAAATAGAATATTTGGTAGGAATCATTCAAATATATATTCTTCTATTTAAAGCAGGAAAAGATATATTCCAATAAAGCTTGAGGAGTATATGAAACCACCGCAGACCATTTGTTCACATAGCTCAGAATTGCAGCTGATTGACTAATGAACGTAAGATGAATGTAAGCTGTTTTGTAGAACTGTACAGTACAGCTGCTTTAAAATGTTGAAAGCAGGTGGTACATTCCCATGATCCAAAGCATCTTGTGGGGACTGAAATCAGAAGCACTGTCCAACCCTAATATTTTGCATGCAAAGTGTATACTCTGGTGTAAAACTGTGGTTCTGCAATTGATTCCAAAAATGCTAATTGAAGAAACTGAAATGCAGCAATTCTTCACTGATATTATTTTTATGGTTATAGCATACACATCAGTTTTATTGTATCAAAATATATAGGAGCACAGAAGTAGTATTTAAATTTTAAATAGATTATCATTATCTCATTGTTAGTTACAAATCACATAAATACACAAACAAAACAAAAATAATTTTAAAGCAGGTATGACTGAAAAGTAAATAGAAGTTGAAGTCATGAATCACTTTCTAAAATCTGACATAGAATGCTTCTCTATATAATGTGTATGAGAATATATGCTAGGAATATGTTGAATTATCAGCTGCTTTTTCAGTTCTAGTGTATGCCTAAACCCTTCTCATGTTACATTTTTAAATGAATATGATAGAAAGAAAGAAAGACTGATACATGTACCTGATCTCTTTTACCTAGCACTTAGACATATATACCATTTCATGGTACTTTACAGTACTATCTAAGCAGTTTACAGAGTGAACATTTGCCCCCCAAAAGCTGGGTCCTAATTTTCCCAACTTCTGAAAGATGGAAAGTTGAATCAACCTTATACTGCATTCTAACCACTGAGCCATTACAGCTACTGATTGATCTGCTTGGAACTCAGTCTTTCTACTATCAATAGAATGTGTGTAGAATAGAATGAGTTATTCAGAAACAGTAACAAAACAATCATAACAATATGATTGCAAAATTAACACTACTATATATGTTTGGTTTTAATTAACTGTGCTCTGCATTTGGTGTTCTTCTGATTTGAAAGTGAAAGGTTAATATCACTTCATATCATTAGACTAATTGTTTTTAGTTGAGCAGGATTTGTTAGAAATAACATTATTATTTTAATAGTTTTATTTGGGTTTTCACACATACAAAATACAAGTAAAACATCTTTTTTGATGCTTTACACAGACAGAAAAATTCCAACTTTTCATGCGCTCCTTTTTGTGTTCTGTTCCATATTCTTATACTATTCTACATTTGGTCTATATAGTGTTTGCCCCTCTCTTTAATTTCTCAATTTTATTTTTGATTTCTCTCAGCTCAATCAAATCATTGTATTTATACTTTGTCTGTCTTCTGTTTCAGTTTCAATGCTTATCTTTTCTCATTAAACAAATTTCTCCTGTTAGTAACTAATTGGAGTATGAACACCTTTAAATATTGTTAATACATCGCACATTCAACTCTGAGTTTTAAACTTCCAATATATACCTTAGCGTTATGACCTTTCAATATTAATATATAATACATAACTTCCAATCGAATTTCTGCTTGGTAACATTCTTATAATACCACACTATATTCTGTAAAAAAAAAGATTATAAATATATGTAATTTAAAACCCTCATTCCATTCCAATTCAGTTCTATCATTAATTAATCATTAAAATCTTAACATCCTTAACACTTCCTTTCAATTAAATTATCATACTTCCTGAAAGAAACACCATATAATCTCCATAATTAATTTTTCCTTTATTTCTTTCATCATATGTTTTTAAATCATTAATATTCATTTACCTTATTTATTGACAAGCATTCACTGAATTATGATTAGCTATTTTTATCAAACATTTTAATTCATACATTGTTTCATATTTCTGAAATTATTGCTGTTCTATATACAATACTATCTTATTACCTTTTGCAAGAATCCCCTTTTCCATTAAATTTTACCCATTATCTCTAAAATAGGCCCTGTTTTTCTCTATATTTTATGTCTTTTGTTTTTTTTTCCTTGTATAACTTCTTTTCCTTCCTATTCTTCCCTCTTCTCCCTCCCCTTTATATCCCCTTGTCTCTCTACTTCTAATTCTCGTCTGTCCCTGCAGTTTTCCTCTTTCTGTTGCTTTCTGATTTTAACTTATTTTCACTCTTTATCTTTTTTGGAGTTGTTTTTCCCAATCTTAAAAACTTTCCATTCTCTTTCCCCCTTTCCTTTTTTTCCAACACTAAGAATTACTTTGTTCATTAAAAGATGGCTTCTTCTTCATGTCCAGTTTCTTCTTGTTCTGCAGGCATTTCTTGTGTTTCTCATAATTCCAAATCATACCATTTCTAAGAACGTGAATCCATAAGCCACAAGACACATCTCCTCTTCCTTGTGCACCTTCTCTTGCTAACTTTTTAAGGTTCCATTTACCAGTCTTTCTAAAAGTGGAGCCATTAAATAGTTTTAAACAACCACCAATTGTTTTAGTCATTCCAAACTACAATAACCAAAAAATCCAGAAAATCATCAAAGTAATCCAGATAGTCCCAAGTTATTTCTTCTTATTTCTTTTATCCACTTTCTCTTCCTGGGTTTTGTTATCTTTTGGAAGTCTTGTTGAGCGATTTCGCTGTAATGGCTTTTAATTCCAGGCAGTTTCCTCCTTCCAGAGCCTGCCCTTTTATTCTTTTTCTCTCCTTGCCCTAGTTGACAAAACGCTTTTGAGTACTCCAGAAATCCTTATTAATCCCCTTTGACTTTTTGTTTTCAGCTATAAATGCCCTATTAATGGACTCAAAGTGCGATTTTGTTTACGCCAAATTCTCATTGATACTTAAAGTCTCCTATCCTTCAAAGTATAGCGAAAAGGAGAAAAAATACCCCGAACAACCTTTTCCCTCCTTTCTTCTTTCCTTTCGCCAGACTTAAAAACCTCTCTTAGGGAACAATGTTATTGTTTTTTTTTACAATGGTTTAACAATTCCAGTGAGGTCTACCTATTTCGTATTATTTGTTGCTTTTGCTGTTTGACCTGGTCAACCAAAACTTTCTCTTCTTATCTTCCTCCTGCACATTCTTTTCCCATTGAGTTCTTCTTTGTGGTGGCCATTTCTTACCACCACTACAACCACCTTCAGGAAAGGGAGTAATGGCCAGCTGAGGAGGAGAGATGCGGCTTTCCTCAACCCTGCAGGCTGTCTCCCCCTTCTTCAGCACCTCTACGGGGTGGCTTAGCCCTGAAACCAGCCTGCTCGAGGCGCTCCAGAGGCGAGCACGGATCGAAGCTTCACAGAGATGAGATTTCGGTCTGTCGCCGAAGAACCTCAAACCGGAAGTCCTGAAATAACATCTTTTTATTGAATACTGGTACATAGAAGAAGATGGGGGCAGGTGTCAGAAAATCTAGTTTCCTTGAAATATTATCTAGCAATGTATTGATTCTGGGAATATTAAAATAGAGATTGTGCAAAATAGCAAAGGAATAACTTGAGAATTACAGGTAGTCCACAACTTACAATATGAGATCAACTGATCCCAAAATTTATGTTGCTGAGTGAGAAATTTGTTGAATTTTGCTCCATTTTATGACCTTTCTTGCCTCATTTGTTAAGCGAATCAGTGTAGTTGTTTCATTAGTAATACAGTTGTTAGGTGAATCTGGTTTTCCCATTGACTTTGCTTGTCAGAAGATTGCAAAAAGCTATCATATAACCCTGGGACACTGCAACCATCATAAATGTGAGTCAGTTGTCAAACATCCAAAATCAGGTGACCATGGCGATACTGCAATGGGCCATAAATGTGAAAAATTGTCATAACTTTCTTTATTCAGTGCTGTTGCAACTTCGAACAGTCACTAAATGAATTGTAGTAAGTCGAGGACAATCTGTATCTCTTTTCGTTCTTTATCTTTTCTATATTGGAAAAAATGTTAAGCAACATTTAATATAGCAAAATAGACATTTCATGAATCAGTAATATATATTTTTAAAAAGAGACAAACTAAAAAACATGGTTTACTTCGTGAAAGATACTTGCTGTAGAATCTATTCCTCTAAACATGATTGCTGAATAATCACGTATTGTATTTGATTGTATTAGATATCTAGGAGGAAAATGCAAAATTACCTGTCAAGTGAGTTGAAGTAAACAAAGTTAAAGAATTATGAAAATTTCACATAGCTTTTGAGAAATCCCACTTCAGATTTCAAACAATTAAGTTGAATTTAAAAGTATTTAATTTGATTGATATACAGTTGTGCTCATAAGTTTACATACCCTGGCAGAATTTATAATTTCTTGGCCATTTTTCAGAGAATATGAATAATAACAAAAAAACTTTTCTTTCATTCATGGTTAGTGGTTGGCTGTAGCCATTTATTATCAATCAACTGTGTTTATTCTTTTTAAATCATAGTAACAACAGAAACTGAAAAATGGCCAAAAAATCATAAATTCTGCCAGGGTATGTAAACTTATGAGCTGCAACTGTATACTATTAACACACTATCTTTTATGTTATTCTGATAAAGTAATTATTGAATCTGTAAATCCATATTTTAGATAGTATAGCTATAGTTATTTTATTGCAGATAAAACAAAATATTGAAAGTGAAATCTAGTGCTTTTCTAAGGTTGAGTGATCAACGGAAGGAGTAGTTTTCATTTGTCTTCAATGATTGTGCATGCTTTCTTAGTTACACAATCATTTCCATACTGTTTGATAAGACTAAACTACCCAATAAATATTTGTTGCATCTGACTGGTGTAAAGAAGTGTCACCGGTTACTTTAATGTTAACCTGATATAGATAGCAAGAAAGCAGCATAAATGCAGAATTAATACTTGACAGACAACCTGGAGTTTGTAATTAAAACACTAGACTAATATATTAATTAGTTTAATTTAGGCAAATAGCAAGAAAAGGAAATATATTATTTCTGCAAAAGAAACATTTAAATTAATGGATCGCAATTTGAGAAAAATACTTTTCAAATTGATTCCAAACAAAATTGGTACACTTTTATAAAATAGCAAGATTTCAACAATGCTTTGGTCATTTTTTTTCATAGCATCTAAGTTCTTTTTTATGTGCTTTTATTTTCCTCAGAATAACACCAGACTGCCAACAAAGAAAGGCCTGTGCTCCCAGGAATTTTCTACATTCCTTTCTGGAGTAGGCATTTTCTCAGCTACAAAGGTCCTTTGGCAAATTTCGTCTAATCATGGATTTGGTCTGGCCTATGATAGGTGTCATTCATGGTCTTGGTCTGCTGTTTGATGGGGCTGAAGCCTTAATGGGATCTTTTCATCATAAACAAAACAGTAGTCTTAGTGAAAGAGTCAGATTTTCTGTTTCAGAGAAGGGCCATGTTTTTCCTCTTTCCTCATTCTATATCTGCTTTTTTGTTTTTACTGAATATAAGTTCACATGGAGTAGCAGACATTGGGACAACTTATTAAAAATATGACAGTAGTATTTTCAGTGCATATGAGGATGCATGATAAATACTGAAATTGTTTACTTCATAGTATTGTAGCCTCAGAATTTCGTGCATATAGAAGTAGATTTGGATTTTTTAAAATGGATTGTTTTAATAGCTGACTTCAGGAAAGATAAATGAAGACCCTATGACACTAAATCTGTGACTTGATTCCCAGCTGGAAATGAAAAGGAATAATGTAAATAATTGTCTCTGTTGTGATTAAATGGAATAATCTTTCCTCCCTGATTTCGTTGGTTATTATTAGCTCTAGGAAATAAGCTATGACTTCTCAACCTGGCTTAATATGTTTCATTACATTTTTAGGTTATGCAGAGACTTTATTCTATTTCATTTTAATTATGATCATTAATTAAATTAAAAATTTTAAAGCAATGATCAATATCCTCTTGATTTACAAACTCATACAAGAGATTTGCATAAATCTGGTTTTCTTTCATTCCTTGCTTCCTTCTCTAAATGAAATTTGTCAAAACATGAGTAGAGTCCATTTTTTGGAGCTTTTGTCCCTTTTAAAAAGTAAGTGGAATTCTGGTTGCCTAGTATTGTGTTTTAAATTACATAATATTAATTGACTGATAAATTTTCTCCAGGATGATCTGTATCCAGTCTATTTCTTACTTTTAACAGTGTACAAATTGCCATTATAAGTGAGTCCATCCACCTTACTGCTGGTCATCCTCTTCTTTCTTTTCATTTTTCCAGAGAGTTCAGCCAAACATGATAATTTGGCTTCAGTGTCTGAGCATTTTCCACAATTGAAGTGATTGACATAATCAAATGACTTTCTACAATCAATGAATCATATATTGCAGAGGTGTCAAACTGAAGGCCTATGGGTCAGATATTTGGCTAAATCTGGCCTGCAGGGCTGCCTTCGAGACAGCAAAGGACAGACTCCTGGATTCTCAGCCCCAGCCCAGTCCAGCCAGGCACTGATTTACAGTTTGATGGCTGCCATCTGGGCCAGAACACAGTCAGCCTAGATTTGCTGCTTTGGCCTTGTTCCCTGGGCACTTACCGCCTCCAGTGGGGCTCCAACAGCGATCAGTGCTGAGGCCACTGGCCTCTGCAGAAGCAGCCACATTGGGGGGGAGGAGACTGGGGGGGGGGGG